>PVIC010001304.1:0-94389 GCA_004025085.1 Thryonomys swinderianus | reverse complement strand
CTGCACTGCCCAAGGCCAGACCTCTGCGGAGCCTGTGCCTGTTCAACATGTTGCCAGGGTTGCCTTGAAATCGCCAATGAATTCTGAACAAGATGCCCTGCCTTCATTTAGCACAGGGCTCTGGAAATCATAGCTAGTCCCCAGATCTTTGCTTTTTCCCCTTCATCATTCCAGCACTGCAACTCACACACATCCTTGGTGTCCACCATCCCTCTGGCGACAGCATATCAGTCTCCCCATGTTGTAGGCTGCACAAAGGCTATGCAAAGATGACCCTGCCTATCCCCACTGCCTGCGAATATGTTAACTGTCGTGGGAAGGGGGGTGGGGCTTTGTAGATGTGATTAAGGATGCTGGGATAGGAAGGTTGTACAGTGTGACCATCATAACGGCTCTTCTAAGAGTGACACAGTTGGTAACCATCAAGAAGAGGAATTAGGATGCCAGAAACAGAGATGGGCAAGAAGTCTTTTTTAGATAGACAGAGGGACAGCTAATCAAGAAATCCATGGGCAGGGATTTAGCTCAGTAGTTCTGGCTTGCAAGGACAAGATCCCGAGTTTACTCCCCAGTACCACATACCACAATGCCAGGTGTGTTGGCTCACATCTATACTGCCAGCACTCTGAAGCCAGAGGCAGGAGGATTGCTGTGAGTTCAAGGCTGGCCTGGTCTACATAGTGAACTCAGGGTCAGCCTGAACTACAAAGCAAGAGCCTTTCTCAAAAAAAAAAAAAAAAAAAAGAGAAGAAAAAGAAAAACCCAATTGGCTGCTTCAAGATGACAAAGGCTAGGACATGGATTGTCCCCTCAGAGCCTCAGGAAGGACCCAGACCCATTGACCCCTTGACGGAAGCCCCATGCAACTGAGGGTGAACCCTGACCTAAGGATTATGGAAGAATACGTTTTGTGTTAAGATAGTACCTTTATGTCCTTTGTTACAGCAGTGACAGGAAGTTAACATACTTTGCTTCCAGGATTCTCTCTTAGTTTCACCCTTAAATCTGCAGAAGAAAAACAAATTATTCTGGCAGCATTGGGAAAGATAAATACAGCTCAAGTTCAACAGAAAAACATTCAAAACATTTACATAACATTTATATCTAATTGTAGAAATCACGGGACTTCAAAGACAAGAATCTTTTTTCAATGTTCATTTATTATGCAAGGGAAAAGATTCCCATATGTGTAAATTATCAAAATAATCAGTGTGATAATAATTACTAGCTCAAAAACCCAGGGATTATTTAAAAAGTGTGTCATTTAAAAAGCTCCTACTTCTACCTTAATCTTTCATTATTCTGAAAGGACATGTGATTTTGACATTTGTGGTATTTAATGGTTAGATTTCTGCCTGACATGTAAAAAAGTTAAACACTAAAAGAATTCTTAAACATGAATTTAATCAAGGTCTTTTTTAGGAAAAAGCAAATGAAAGAAAAGTAATGATCAAAATTCTGTAACACCAAACAAATAAATATAAAAATCAGAAAGAAATCAAAGCCCACTTTCCTTAGCCTGACTTTCAAAGTTACTCATCACTTAGCCTTTGCCCTGTGTTCCTCCCACATCTGCCACCAGCCCCCGCTCCTGTGAAGGGGCACAGCTGAAAAAGCATGAATTTCAAATCGAGTTCTATTCCGACATTTCCTGCCTGTGTAAGTCTGAACAAGTCACTTAATTTGTCTCCATCATATTATGCCCATTTCACAAATGAGGAAATTAGTTCTGAGGCTGAGCCACAGAGGAAATGAACCATGCTGGGCTGGATGTGTCTACGCGTTGTGGGTGTTGGTTTGATGCTGTCAAGTTCTAATTGCTGTCCTCTGCAGGTAGCCGTAAACATGCTCTGGACTCTCTGCATCTGGTCGTTAAGGCAGAGACACTGGTTTTAACAAGTTAGTATCAGGGATTCTAAGTAGGTGCTTGGAGCTCCTAGCTGCAAGCAGTCTGTACAGAAGAAAAGCCTGCTTCAACTGGGGCATGAAGTTTCTGCCTTTAACAACTGAGGGATTTTATTTATTTTCCTGCCCAAAAAGATCTCACAATTTCTGGTAGAGAGATATAAAAGTTGAGGCAGAGTGAGTCTCAGGTATGAGTCGCTTTGTTCCCCTTGGAGATGTGGGGTGGGAACTGAGTTTGGCTCATCAGAGCATCTCTTAGCACCTGTGCCCAACATCTGCCTCCTTGGCCTGAGATGCAGCAAAGGCTGCAAGGGTCTTACTTTGTCTCAGATGAGATGAAAGATGGCAGAATTGAGTAAATAATAGGGTACTTGTTCAACTTCTTTAATTGAACCCAAATGACAGTAAGTTCAGTGAAGTAGAAGGTTCATTTCAGTCACCTAAGAGATTAGACTGGCAGGTCTTCCAGGGAGGAAGTGTAGCTCAGTTCCACATGTCACACGTATACCTGATCCTTCTTCCCTGGTTCCTCCAGTACCTCCTAAGATGTTGGTTTGACCCTCCCAGCTTCAAATAGCTCTCATCCACCTGATCTGCACTTAGTGGGCCAGAAAGAAAAGGGGAAAAGGGCAGCAAACTGCTTCCATTGCAGGGCATGACCAGGACTGCTTCTTCTCACTTCCCATTGGCCAGACGTTCATCACATATTTGTCCCTAGTTACAAGAAAGACACTTGATCTCTCCTTGGAGGTTTATGAGACTAACTAAAATGTGGAAGTGTGGGGCTATACGGAACAGAAACTGGGATCAAATGGATATTGGGGTCAACTATTACCCAGGCAACAGAGAGGCTACAAAAAAGGGAAAATATTTTCACATTGTGTCACTTGGGGGTTTAATGATATGGTTCTTCCAGAATAGGGATTTATCATAGGAATATTTATGAATTGATTTTGGCCTGAAGATCCTTATAACATGTGAAGTTTGGCCTGATAATTTTTCTGTACCTAGTGAATGGTAACTAACTTGATGTATCACAGACTGTCCTAACCTGGAAGTGTACTCTTGCAACAAGTAGCCATTTTTCAATCACAGCGTCTGAACCTCCAACCAGTGGGAGGCAGAAAGCTACCAAAACGTGACCACTGTGACCAGTCAGGCTGTTTCTGTCTGTCCTCTCCTTTTTTCTCATTATCCATACAGCTTGCACGTGAGGGTGTGGAAAATTCTGAACCATTCTGAGTGTATACTGCTGCCTGGTTCATCCGTCATTTCTTTGCTCAGACTCTGCTGAGTACAACTTTTCTACAGTTTTTCTTTTGATAGAAATAAGATATATATGATTGTGAGAGAAGCTAAAAAATAAGTATGAATAGGGCAGGTGAGGGGGCAGAAATATGGGCAAGCGAGAGAGAGAGCGGGATCTGGGGCCTGAGTGAAGGGTAAGAGCAGGTTGTGCCTGGGCAGCTGAGCAACACAGTCCTGGTACAGTGGGAGATGCAGACGTGTGCCTGGGCTCCATGCAGCCCCTGCACTCCCACAGCCCCGCTCCATCAGAGCAAAGGGGAAGCTTCAGGAACTGAAATGCAAAAGCCTGAAAATATCTCATATTGATTGCATTAGGATTTTTGCTCTCAGTAAGAATATATACTTAGAATAGAAAATAAGATGATGTTAAGAAAAACAAATTGCATTCTTCATATGCTCAAGTAGCTATGTTGGCTTCCATCCATGATACGTTGTCTCCCCTCTCTTGTTCCCCGATGATGCTGAGCACATGCAGGGCAAGCGCCCACGTGTCACTCATCAGCCAAGCTTTCAAGGAGGACGGCAGGACTGCTGCTTGCGGGTGCTGGGCTGACCCCAGCTTCTTTGTGCTCCTCACAGCAATTCACGGCTGAGGGCGTGGAGGAGCCTACATGTACTGCCAGTTCTGTGAGCTTCCAGCCCCCTTGGAGCCCCGTGTATTCTTAGTAATCCAGACTTTACCGAAGGGGAGATGCAGAGACTGCACAGGGGTGCCATGTCCGCAGGGGAATGGGGTGGGATCTGGACCCTGTCTCCTGCCCCTGGGAGTACTCTGTCTAGCACCCTCAGCCAGCCCCATCACCTGCCTGTCATTGTGACTGCAGCTGCTTTCTTCCTCTCCACTCTGCAGCCCTCTAGTACCTGGCACGTCAGCTGCAAGTGTTTTGCCCTCTCTAAATGACCTATTTTGAAAAGTGGGCTGCTTTCTCTGCATGACTGTAAGTGCAGGGTCCCTCCCTTTGGAAATAATTCTTTCAATGAAAAAAACACAGCAATGCCCACATGGTGTGTGATTGCCAGGGTGAGAGCCCCCGTCCCTGTCTGGCAGCCATGGTCCTCCGGACAGGGGCGAGCAGGGCAGAAGAGCAGTGTTTCGGTTGGCTCCTGCACCTTCCGCAGGAGAGCGTCTGCTCAGGCACAGCTGCTGGGGGTGGGAGGCTGGGGTCCGGCCCAGCTCTGCTGTATAAGCACCCGGGCAGCCAATCTGTTCCTCACCAACATGTGCAACAGACACCAACCCAGCCTCAGGGCCAGATCTGCCTGAGTCAGAGACAAAAAACCAGAGGGAGCAGAGGTAAAAGAAGGCTGTGCTGGATGTGGTGGCCATGTTTGTAATCCCAGCCTTCTGGAAGGCTGAGGCAGGAGGGTGACAAGTTGAAGCTCAGCTTGGGTAACTTAATGATTTAGAGAAATCCTGTCTTAAAATAAATAATAATAAAAAGTATCGGGAATATATCTCTGCATGAAAGCTTTGGGTTTAATTCCCAGTACTGACACAAACAGTATCATCCCAGCTCTCCCTCCTGAATGTTGGGAACTGCATGATGAGTATTGTCGCCAGCGTGGCCTCTGATCCCCATAGAGTGGACTGGAGTGGCAGCAGCCGCAGTGAGAATGGCCACATGTGAAATGCACTTGCTTACCGAGCGTGTCGGTCAGCTTTGCATTTCTTAAAAATGTCCTTGAGGCTGTCAGTATAAAAAGGAGAAAGTGAATTTGCTTGTGGTGGGCTGGCTCGTTGCATTTAGGACTGTGGTGAGGCAAAATATGATGGCGACAACAAACTTCCTCACTAGGCCGAGGCACCTCTCACAGGGCCCCAGCCATGGGCCTGGAGACATCAGCCCACAGGAAAGCACCAAGTCCTTACTCTCTGTGCAGCACTGTGAGCAAAGTTCAAACAGGACAGCTTCGTGGAGGCAGGTCCTGCTGGTCCTCCCAGAGCCCAGGCCAGCAGGGAGGGTGTGTCCATGCTGGGCCTGGGGACACTGCTGTCCTGTGCAACGTGTGGTGTGCTCTGCAGGGAGAGCCAGGGCCTTCCTGCTGGACACAGGTACTGTAAAGAGTAAAGCCTAGTTTACAAATTGCAAAATACAAACACGTATGTGTCTGGGGGGATTACCGTCAGTATTAATAAATCAATTAGGTTGATTTATTTTAAAAAAAGTAAACTTTTAGGTTATTTGCTTTTGCAAGAGGCCCAAACCACTTTGTACTTAAAACATTAAAAAGCAAAAAGCATTTAAAAATGATTTTAAGCATGTATTCAAGTATTTGTTGAGTAAAGATTTCCTATGTGGTTGGTTGATTTCTAGAACAGACAAAACCCTTGTATGGTCTTCAGGGGTCTTCAGACATCATCTTCATTCAGGAAAGTGGCTCAGGCTGTGCCCACCGTCTCCAGATATTTCTAGCATGACACAGAGGCCAGCTGGAGATTTCTGTCTCCCCTCTCTGAGCTCTTTGCAGAGTTCTCCTGAGCACCAGGCCTGGCCTGTGGACAGGAGGATGGTGGGGTGGGAGGCCCTCTGTTTCTTCATAAGCCGTTAGTCCTGGATGTGAGGTGGGTGAAAAGGGGGCCTCTCTTGGTAAGCGCAGATGGTCTGGGTACACCCGAGGTTTTACTTTAAAAGGATAAAATGTGAGGCAGGCTGTCAATTAGAGACACATGGAAAGTCTCCAGGCTCAGGGACTTGGCTACCCATGAGGAGAGGAGAGGCCTCCTGCTCAGGCCTTTCCTTCTCCTCCCCCCTGCTCAGCAGCCCCCCACCTCTCCTTAGCCCCCACCCCTTCCCCTGCCCTAAACAAGGCCTGAGGCACCTCTTGTTCCTTCTTAGGTCTATACACCTTGACTTCTTCCTGAAAGAGGAGTAATCCTGCTGTTTTGTGGGAAGGTATTTAGGGCTCAGGGGATTGTCTATGCTGTGTAAGGGAAGGTGCCCTCAGCGCTGCCCAGTGAGTGGCACACCCCACAGGGAGGCCCACCCACAGAGAGGGGTCCCCGCCCCACTTGGCCTTAGAGTTGGCTCCTACTCTGCTGATTTCACAATTCCGCCGGTAGTCACTCTTTCATTTTATCAGCACCCCATAAACTCAGGGCTTCGGATGGTCTTGTGGGGGCAATCAGTGTGGGGTCACCAAGTTCTGAGCCTGCAAAGCAGGGAGGGGCTTAGCCCCAGGCTCTGGTTGAGGGTGTCTTGCAGAGCTGTGATTATGTGGATCTGGGTGTCCACTTTCAAGGTTGGCTCATTCAGGGGCTGAGCTGGGGCTATTGGGTGGAGTGCCCTTCATGTGGGCCTCAGCAGGAGGCTGCCCCTGATGTAGGTGCTGTCCTCCCCTGAGCAAGTGATCAGAGGGGGTGGGGAGGGAGAGGGAGAGGGAAAGAGGTAAGCCACAGTGTCTTTTATAAACTCATCTCAGAAATCATGTACCATCATGTTTGCTGTGTCTTATTGATCACACAGACCAACCATAGTCACCCAGATATCACAGGAATGGCAGAATGTCTGTTGTGCCCAGGCTTTGGCCTGCAGAAATGAAGTCTGAGTGCCTAGCAGTGTGCTCATTTGATACTTGATGAATGAATTCAAGATCAGTTTTCCTAAAGTACAGGTAGTTCTGATGATGTTCTCCATCCCTAGCTAATTATAGTAATGTCTAATAGAGTGGTGGCAAACCATTGACAGGTGTGGTACTGTGTTTTTCTTTTAAGGCAAAAGATGAAGTGCTTGTTCTAAACTAAAACCTCAGCATCCAGGTTGAATTGCAGTGTTGGCACTCTGTGATAAATAAGTGGGTTTGGGGTTGCAGTTTGATACTCTCTCTCTACAGGATCTGCCATCATGGGTCTAATGGGGTAAGTACACATTTCTGACCAAACCCTTGGGGTATTTCCCAGTGTGGCCACAGCACCAATTGCTGAGCTTCATCCATTGTTCCGGGGCCACCTGTGAATTTGTGAACACAGCCCCTCCCCAAGGTCCATGGATGAGTGTGTCCTCTATACCAGGTCTCCTTGAGCTCCACAGCAGTTCTCTGAGCTTGATGGTGCTAATTTGCTCTCTCACGTACTCTACTGATCTCTTCTGAGCACATGACTGGCGCTCAACAACTTTGGTCAGAAAGGAATTTTTCTGCAGAGATTGGCAACATGCTTCTGACTGTGTCTTACATGGTTTTGCGCAAGATAGCATTTCTTGTACCTTAGAACAAGGCCATTTTACTTTTAAACAGTCTCAGAAATTGTCTGGCACAGGGCGGTGACTGTCCATTTTCTTGGAAAAGGCAACACAAATGTTTTTCCAGCCAGAACTATTTTCCAAGTTCTTCCAGGCCTGGCAGAACTTTTTCTGGTGCAATCTTCATACACTGGTAGAATGACACCCCCCCCCAAGATTGAACTATAAATATTAGAGCTGAAGACTTTCTATATCCCAGAAGGTTCACTGAAGTATTTAAATAACTGCTGTGACTAGTAATCAATGAGATGTTCTACATAAAGGTGCTTGTCTTAGTCACTTTCTTCATTGCTGGGGAAAAAATACCTGTCATTCACAGTTTAAGGAAGGAGAGGTTTATTTTGGCTTACATTTCAGCCCATTTCAGCTGGCTCCAAGGCAGAATGGCATGGCAGAGGAGAGCTGCTCACAGCATGGCAAACAGAAAACAAAGAGCAAAGAGAGGAGTCAGAGGGAGACAGACCTTCCAGGTCACAGCCTCAGTGATGTAGCTCTTCAGACCAGGGTCTGGCTCTTAACGATGCTATAAACTGATGAGCAGGGCAAAGGATTTAGCTCAGGTGGTACCATGCTACCTTGTAATCATAAGTGCTAGACTTCAATCCCTGATGCTGGGAAAAAAACAAAATCAAAAAAACCTGATGAGCATAATGCCACCAAGATCCAATCACTTCCCAAAGCCCCACCTACCATCACACGAAGCTGTTGGTGGGTATCTCGATATAAACCATAACAGTGCCTTTAGAAGGTACATACTTTATGATTTGTTGTGGTTTTTGACCTAGAATATCCCCTAAAAGGATCATGTGTTGAGGTTTGGTTCTTAATGCAGCAATATTGAAAAGTGGAGTTGTTGGAAGGTGACTAGATCACAAGGACTCTAATGTCAGCAGTAGATGAGTCCATTGATGGGATTATTGAAAAGCATGGAAATTTAGGAGGGGAGTCTTAGATGGAGGGAATGGGTCAGGGGACATGGCCTTGGGGATTCTGTCTTGTCCCAGGACTTTCCTTTCTGGATCTCTCCTTCCTGACTACCATGGGATGTGCAACTTCCCCTTCCACATGCTCCTGCCGCCAGGATATTGACTTTACCTTGGGCCATCAAGCCCACTAATAGAACCAGTAGGCCAGGAATTGAAACCTCTAAGCCAAGGAACCAAAATGAACCTTTCTGTCTTTAGGTTGCTTTTCTCAGGCGTTTTTGTCACAGAGACAGAAGACTAACATTGACATCATGGAAGAAGCAAGAAGAGCCTTATAACAGAAAAGCTGGACAAGATCATAAACCAGAATGTTCTGTTCTATATTCAAATTCTAGAACTCTCTAGCTGACCCCTTTTAGTCAAATAACATAATTATTTTACCAAAGATAAGTGGTTTGAAGAAAGAAATTCAGGACAGAAACTGATGGCAGGAATTCAACCTTAATGTTTGTAAACAATACATGTTACTTGGTTGACTCTGAACTTCAGCTTCCTTTTTACAGAATGGGAATTACATGTAGTGTATTTTATACACAGGCATCACTAAAACATTTATTGTCAATTTGTACATTTATAAAATGGGAATCATTCTATCTTCTCTGCCTCTTTGAACCTCACAACTCTGTGAGGTACAGTAAGGGAAGCCTGTCTGTAGAGTACTTTTCTCTGTGAAAACATCCATCATTAGTAGACTCTAGTCACAGTGCATGATAGGAGACACAGGCTTCGTGCTCTTGGGGGTCCTGGGTTCAAATCCTGTTTCTGATTAATATAGGAAATCAGAACCTCTTCAATCATTGAGTTTTCTCCACCTGTGAAATAAGGATCTTTATTTTGCAGGATTATGATGAAGATTGAAGGGGTTCTCATCCAGAAAGGGCCCCAGCTGGAGCTTGTTATTAGCTCTCCTTCCCTTCCTTCTGTGGCTTGTGCTTCATCTGGTGCTTGGCAGAGGTAGGAGGAGTCTGAGTGAGCTCACACTAGCAGTACACATCATATTTTTTGTGCTTTGGTTTTCAGTTAGCAGGGGCTCTGCCTCTGCAGAATGACAGATGGTGAGAGGGAAGGTGGTGCTTGGGCCTGTTCTCTTGGATGCTACAGTATTGTCCATAACTGTCCAACACCTCCATTTTCCTGCAGATGAAAAGCACGGAGCCTTTTCCATGCTTTTAATTCTTACTCTGGACTGGAACAGTAGGTTCTTTCTCTAGTTTTTTTGTCCTTACTGGGGAGGAGCCTGGGGACATACTTCACAGCTAAGTCAACTGCTTTTCTTCAGATTCAGATGTACGCATTGTGCAGAGTAAATCACTGATTATCTCTACAGTTAAGACTATCATCCACTTTGTTAATGAAACTTCAAAGGAGGACTCACTCCCCAGTCCACTGTTTATTGAACACCTACGACATGTCAGATGCTATTTTGGTGGCTTGGAGAGATAGATCAGGGCATAAAGCTGGGACTAGAGTACTGTGGAGTTGCAGAATCTTTAGTGCTAAGAAACCTAGTTTCACTGCTAACTTTGAACTTAGTTTTTCTTTGAATCTAGGGTAATAAATTTCTGTTTCATAAGCCTTTTCATGGCCTGGATGCTCAATGTTCTACACCAGATGACCTGGGGCAACATTTTAGCCATGTGCTTAGCATTGTGTGGCCTTGATAAGTCAGTTTGCTTCTTGGGGCCTCAGTTTCCTCATTTGCGAGAGGCAACAAGGACACATATTATGTAAGAGTTTTGAGAGGCTCAGAAAAAAGGGTGCAAATGAGAGCACTTCCTGAAGTTCAAGGCGTGGAGAATCTCTTTCCAGACCAAACCAGAATCCATTCTGAAGTCCTCAGCTCTTCTTGAGGCTAATTCTTTCTCTTATTTCTTGATTAGGCATGACCCAGGCAGGCCACAGGGGGACTTATGTCTTTGCACTTGTTCTTTCCTTTGCTCTGTGAAATGGATCACTGGTCACTGAAACCCACAGTGGAAACAAATGACTTGTTGAGGTAATTTCTGCAGCTGCTTGCCCTTGTCCCCGGGCTCACTCTCTGGGCTGTGACTGGCTTCTGGCTTTCTCAACATATTAGACTTGGGCTTTGTAGTACTCAAGTGTTGACTGTGTTCCTTCCTCTTTCAGCTCTGGTCTCAGGTTATTTCAGTCAAAGGGCAGCTCTCAGGGGTGTTCCTTGGAGATGGGGCCAGACATTCCATCTTCAGTGGCTTTCACACTTGCAAATACATCTTCAGAATCCTGGCATTCTGGACTGTGGGTAATCTGGGGCCCAGTGACCTCTCTGGGCAGGGAGCTGTGACTCAAGAGTGGAAAGTTATAGTAGCTGGTGTCCTGGATCTAAGCAGTTCCATCTCTCCACCCTCAGGGCAGGTGAAGGCCTCTCTAAGGGTCTGCAGAGATTTTCCATAAGGCAGGATGTAGCAGGCTTTCTACTGGGGCCCAGGTCTGCTCTGAGGTCTGGCTGGTGGCAGAGCTGAGGCCGTGGTGACCCTTTAGGGCTCTGTCTGCTAAAACTGATGTGCAAGAGATGGAGGATTGGGGTTGGCAACAGGAGGCAGAAGGAGTCGTTGTGTGGCTGAGGGACTAACAGAGGCCACAGAAGTTGGGAAAGGTGAAGGGTTGGTGTAGCACCTGTGTCCTTGCTTTCTGGAAAGTTGGAGCCACAGGGAGACAGTGGATATTTGGGAAATGTGAAAGGGAGGCAGCCAGGTAGGGGCATTTCCTGTTGCTAAACTCCAGTCATTTTGGTTTTTCCTGGCACTAGTTTTAGGGTGCGGCTTCTCAGGTCTGATCTCAGGTCTGGAGGGTGCTCTATGCTCTCCTCCCTGAGCCCTTTGGTTTTCTCATGTGTAAAAGAGAAGTAATGACAATTCTCTCCTTGGGAACAGAAGTCATGCTGGATGTGGAAATGTGAGATTTTTCATAATTGCTGGAATTACTGAAGCAGCAAGTGGAGTTTATGAAGATGCCCTCAGAGAGGGGGCAGTTATACCTGTGTTGTTCCAACGGAGCGTTCCTGTTCATCAGCTGGTCCTTGATGCAATCTCTTCCACATGTGTCTATCGTGGTCTGGTCAGTGGAGGCCTTAGGGTATGGACGCTCGTCAGGATGTTTTGAACCTGTGATTGACAAGTAAGTTATGACATACCTAGAGTCTCCTCCTTCCCATAAAGAGAGACTGATTTCAGAACTGGGCCAACTAGGAGCCAGCTGGAGATTGAATTTGAGCTCTAAATTGTCTTAGAAATACTCAGGAAGGAAAAAACCCTCACACTCTATCTGAGAATAGGACTGTGTGCGGGGATTACAGGGTTGTACAGTTTTAAACCTGGAAGGTGTTGGAAGGCTTTGAGTTCAAAGAATTCCATCATTTTATGATATATCAAAGGAAATCCAGGTTCAGCCTGGGGAAGAAATGGATGTGAAATTGCACAGCTGGGTCCTACTAGCAGACAGCTGTGTTCTCCTTAGTCAAGATCCTGTGGGATGTTACAAGGTTGATCTCTGCTGTATCCCCAGTCACTTGGGAGGCTGAGGCAAGAGGATCACAAATTCAACTTATAGAGACCTTGTGTCAAAATAAATAAAATGAGATAGATGTATCTCAGGGGGAGGCAGGCACTAAGTTCAACCCCTATTACCACACACATGCATGTGCACACACACATACACACACACTCGCACAATAGTTCTCATACATTTTACCATGTTGTGGTCAAAGCATTCACAGATAAAACGCAGGTAGGCCATACCAGCTGGAACAAACTTCTGCAGGCTGGCAGGGTTTCTTGGGGCCTTTCTATCACATTACTTGGGTAGTCAATGGGACATCCTGGCTGTGGGCTTCCCAGCCCTCATACCTCTGAGCCTAGCAGATCCTTTGCCTCCCCACCCCAGTTCTTGCCACCAGGGCTGGATCTAAGCTGCACACAGGCAAAAGAGGCAGCTGGTTGGTATCATGGCCCTCAATGGGAAGGAGCAGCTTCTTTCTCCCTGGACCTTTTCCTACCCTCCCCCACAATCCAGCCATAACCTCAGGGTCACTCCTCAGGGCTCTCTCCAGTGCCAAGAATTGGTCCTGGCCAGCCCTTTGCCTGACACAAAGATCACTGTGAGCAGAGCTGTTGGGGAAGACTTCATAAGTGGAGAAATATTTGAAGGAGGGAAGGAAGGAAGGAAGGAAGGAAAGAAGGGAGGGAGGGAGGGAGGAATGAAGGAGGAAGGAAAGAAGAAGGAAGGAAGGAATTTTAGGGTCTGGGTAGGCAGAGAAGAATAGAGAAAATTTCTTCTTGGCAGTGGGTCTGGAAATCATTCTGGGGTTTAGTCATTTTTGTTTCAAATCCAGATCCCCTTTGCATACTTCTGAGAAAGGCTGAATTCAGGAGAGGAGACAATAGTGAATTGCGAGCATTCACCTGTCGTGGCATCTGTGGAACTGTTCTGCAGAGTTAGGAGAGTCCTCTGCTTGTCTCCCCCACTAGACACGCTATCCCTGAAGGAGCCTGCGGCTGCTTTCACTCAGCACTTGAGAGCCAGGCACAAACCAAAGGAGAAAGAGTACTCATCACCCTTGAGGCCTGCAAACGCTTGGGGGATGTGCCTGAGAAGGTTTTAGCCATTACTCCCTTAATTTCAGAGACTCAAAACAACTCTTCTATAGACAGGTCAGATACTGGCAGCATTAGTTACCATGGCCAGTGTACAAAGAACGCCAGACTGGAGCCCAGACATCAGACTCCACCTTCAGTTCCAGGGTCAGAGGCCCAACACCCAGGCATAGGGGTCTGTGGTTCTCTCTGTGACACATCCATTGCTATCTCGGTGTGCTCTCATGGTCTTCCGTTTATTCCTCATCCCTTCTTTTTGTAGAAATACCAGATATACTGGAGTAAAGTGCTCTAATGACCTCATTTTATATTAACCACTTAAAACCATTTCTAAAGCATGGTTCCAGGACTCGAACCTGTGAATTACAGGGAACACAGTTCAGTGACAAAGCTGGCATAAGGTGTTGTAGGAAAGAGAAGAGGGAAGGACAGACTAACCAGCCAGGGCAGGGGACTGTTATGAGGTGAATTTGCAGCACTTCTCACGACCATGAACTGTGTCCCACAGGCAAAGGTCGCAGCACATTCCCTTCTGTTCCTCCAGTCTAACCAGGTACCGATTGCTGTGACACAGCCAGCCTTGCGTGGGCAAGTGACCAAGCCCTGGCACGAAGTGGCGCTTGACCCAGTGGTGCTGCTCCCGCTTGGTGTGACAGGAGCGAGTGCTAGCGCAGCGCCTGTGTCTCCACAGCCTGTCTTCTCCCCTGTAGGCTCAGGGCGCAGAGTTCCCCGATTCTCACTTGCCTCCGACAGTGGCCGTCGGGGATCAAAGCTTTCCCACCTAATTAAACATGTGGGAGGTTGGGACCCACCCAAGGAAAACAACAGTGAGTTCAAACAAATCTTTTACTTGGAAAATGCTTTTCAGCTGAGAGATCTGGGGCTCCTGTCACTGCCTGGCTCTGCTGCTGATGTCACAAGCCAGTGTGGACCTTTAGGTAAGTAGGACAACCTCTGTTGCAGCAGCAGCAGCAGCAGCAGCAGCAGCAGCAGCAGCAGCAGCAGCAGCAGCAGCAGCAGCAGCAGCAGCAGCAGCAGCAGCAGCAGCAGCATCCCTCAGACTTGTGAGCTCCTTTGCAGTGTTGGTAGCAGGCTTTTCCCCCCTGTGATTCGCTTTGGCCCTCGCAGCAGCAGCTCCGTGAGGTGGGTTGCAGGAAGCGCATCGGTCCTGCAGGCCTGATTGGGGTTCAGACATGAGCACTGCCACTTCCTGCTGGCTCGTGCAAACCCTTTCCTTTACAATCTGATTTTCTATTTTGTGCAGTGCACACGATAATTTTGCCCTAATTGCTTTCAGGGCTAGTTTATACCAGGTATCTGAAAGAGTCTGTCACACTCTGGCTGCTCCAAGAGGGGGAGGGGAAGGGAAAAGCTTATGCCTGAATCCGACTCCTTCTCTTTCCTTTTGTCTGTGAACAGGAGAGAACACGGTGAATGGCTTACAGGATTACTGCAGTGACTAAATGTCCAATGCAGAATGAGTGCTCAGTAAGGGTTAGTGATTGGCATGCTTTCAAGACCCTGCTGCCTTCTTAAAAGAATCGAAACATGATCTTCCTTCTGAATGGTTCACATTTTAAAATTATCTTCAACTTTTAAAAGAATCGTATAACTTCCCGCTACAGGGGAATCTGTAGTGGACGAGCAGAGACATCACCGGACTGGGAACTGGGAGCTGGGCACAGTGTTTCTGATATCTGCTCCTGGGAAGCCATAGGCAAGGGCCTTGCTTTCTTGGGGCTGCTGGCTCTGCACTCTGCTGGGAGCAGAGTGGATCGGGCACATGCTCTATGCGGCCTCCAAGAATCATACAGGTTGTCCACAAGTCTTGCCCAAGTCCAGTAAAAATCCTCAGCCCTTGAAATGGGAAATTTAATGAGAATTCTTCTGATCCATGTTACCCTTAACCAAACAAAACCTTACTTTCTAAGACTTCTTTGATGTTTAAGCTGCCTTAAAGAGTCTTTTTTAAAGGGGTATTTCAAAGCTTTTTTCTTAGAAACAGGAAATCAGGTTTTGGCAAGTGGAGAAGAAACTTGAACACACCAAGCCTTAGAGGTGGGTGGTGGGTGAGTTTCACTCGGCCGAGATCTGCAGAGTCCTGGGATTGGCAGGAGGTGGCCAAGGCCACCCTGATTGAGCCTCCCAAGGGGTTGTCAACTCAAAAGGTGGTGTGGACAGCCAGGCGGTGGTGGTGGCAGCAATGGAGGTGGCCTGAAACATTTCCCCGGCCTCTGAGGACTTGTTGAATATTTTCTTTTCACCCTTGGTCCCACATCTTACTTTTTTCTTCTTTGCGATACTTGGCAATCCAAGTTGCCAAATACCTTAAGTGATCTCAAAGGAAAATATTTTTCACTGGATGATCGGTTTTCCCTTCCAGAAAATAAAATTAAAAAAAAAAAGAGTTAAAGAACAGAAGAAACAGAGAATACACAAATGAGTGTATGTGGCAGCTAGAGTTCCAGTTCCCTCTTTGAAAAATTCCGCGTGCTCTGTGAAGCCAAGCAGTTTTGCAAGGCGAGCAGCAACTGTGGTGGTGGAAAGGGGTCTGGCTCTGCCTGCAGCTCTGGAAGGACTGGGAAGGCCTCCTTCCAGCCCTCAGAGCACCAGCTCCTCAGCCACAAGACAAGGAGACTGTAGGCTGCTTCCCAGGGTTGCTGATAAGGCCTCGAGATAATGGAAGCTTTGAACTCACAATAGATTTCTAGTGGCTTGGTCCACTGGCTTTGGTTGGTGGGCTGTGCTGATTGTGTGACCTCTGTCCTCAGTGTCCCTCACAGCCATGGTTTGGTGCTATGGGCACCGAGGGGTGGTGTGCTGGGCCCAGGTTCCAGAAGATGAGGGGGTGGGGCTCCTTTCCCCCCTTTCCCTTTATTGAGTTTATTGGTGGATTTTAGATACACACTATGATCACATTCAACATTGAGAATTTGTACTAGTACATGATACATCTTGATTCTTATTTTTTCCCATTCTCCTGCCCTCCCTTCAACTCCCCACCCCCCTACACACATAAGCTTTGTTTCCATTTTTTTCTTTCCTTTCTTTGCTTTCCCTTATCCCCATTTCCCTTTCCCTTTGAACATTTTCTCCCTGTGGTTCCTTCTTCTCCCCCTTCTTCTTTTTCCCCTCCCCTTCTTTCTTTCTTTTCTTTTCCTCTTCATCTTTCACTTTCTCTTTTCTCTCCCCCTTCCTTTTCTCTTTAATTATGTTCTAAAACCACTCAGTAAAGTTTCCCCTTTAATGTCCACAGCTTAGCAGTGTTAATTACATTCATATGGCTGTGCAAAAGTTCTAGAACTTTCTTTTTTTTTTTTTTACAAAACTGTAACTCTGCTCCTATTGAAAAACGCCTCTCCATTCCCCTCTTTCCACTCCCTGCTAACAAACTTTGAATGTTGTGTTTCTGTGATTTTTGACTGCCTTACCTCTTGTATGAGTGTAATCATGCAATCTTTGTCCTTTTGTGACCACCTTATTTCATCTAGCAAAATTTTCTCAAGATTCATCTATGTTGTAGCATGGAGTTTTATCATTTTTTTACAGGTGAATAATATCCCACTGTAGGTATATTCTATACTTTCCTTATCTGTTCATAGACATTTGGGCACTTCCTGTGCTTTTGTGGATAATGTTATACAACATGGGTGTGCAAATGCCTCATTGAGACTCTGCAAGACCCTGCTTTCAATTCTTTTATTATATAGAAAGAAGTAAAATTGCTAGATCATACAGTGATGCTATTTTTAGTTTTTGAGGAACCTCTGCATTGTGTACCAAAGTGGCTGTATCATCCCACTCACAATGCTAGGGGTTCCAATTTCTCTGCACCATACTATCTTTGTTATTTTATACATACATATGCACACACATACACACATATATTTGTCATCTTAATGGGTATGAGGTAATGTCTTGTGATTTTGCTTTGCAGATAGTCTAGATACTCTGCTATTTGATGGTCCTGTGAACTTGGTATAGTTTCTTGTTTGTTTCCAGGAGGGTAATGGTAACCTTGTCTACAGTGATGTCCAGGGAGCAACCATCAGTAACAAGGTCCTCAAGCATGTGGTATGACCAAGTACCATAAACCTGTGGATTAAAAATGAACATTATGCTGGGCGTGGTGGCTCACACCTGTAATCCCTGCACTCAGGAGGCAGAGACAGGAGGATTGCTGAGTTTGAGGCTTGCCTGGGCTACATAGTGAGCTCAGGGCCAGCCTGAACTACAAAGGGAGACCCTGTCTCAAAAAAAAATGAACATCGTTACTGCATGATTGTGGTGGCTAATAGTCCAAAGTCAAGGCACTAGGAGGGCTCTTTCTGAGGGGGGTGAGGCTGAATTGCTCCATGACTCTCTCTGAGCTCCTGCTGGTTTCCTGGCAACATCTGATGTTTCTTGGCTTCTACATACTTCCACCCAGTCTCTGCCTTCATGTTCACATAGAGTCTCTGTGTCTCAGTATCCAAATTTCTCTTCTTTGTAAGGACACCAGTCATAATGGATTCGACCTACTGGAATGATCTTCTGTTAATTTGATTCTCTTTGGAAGCATCCTATTTCCAAAGAAGGTTATATTCTGGGTTACTGGGTGTTAAAATTTGAGTGTCATTTGAGGGGGCACAATTCGCCCTCTAATAATAGGTGTCTCCTAGTTTCATCCAGAAGTCATGAAAACTTCTAGGACTGGAGCATTAGAAGATGGTAATGAGTCAGAAGCTCGGATGAGCAGAGCCCAACCCAGGGAAGTCATACTCTTCAACTCTTCCTGGAAACCAGCAGAATAGAAGAAAACTAAACCAAGCACATGCTTAGGTTTCAAAATAAAAGCCAGGTTCTCAGAAAAATAAAACACATGGAGGGAATAGACATTATCCTCTGTGTTGGTAGCCATGGGTGACCTAGTCTGATGTAGAGGCTTAGGGTGGTCTATGGCACTGGGCTCTCTTTTGGCTGATACCAGGCTCTCAGGAACAGAATCTAGTGTAGAGGCAGACAACTTTACTCCCACTTTCCACTTCTCAGCTAGTATGGCTTTCAAAATACCCATGGGCTATGTGTTATGGAGTTCAGGGCAGGACTAGAAATGCCCAGAACTTGGCTGGAGACCTGACCTTTATCGAGTGCAGTGTCCCTGTGATGGCCCAAGCTGCTTGGTTCTGGATGCTCACCCCATATTTGCAGGCTGATCTGTTTGGTCTTTTGGGCTCCTTCCATGAACTCATACTGCTTAACTGAACTCCAGTTATGGATGTAAAACATGCAGTAGATGCTGTAACATTGCAGCAGATCTTTCTTCAGGAATGAATGCCTTTTGGCCCCAGTGGCAAGAAATGCTTGTGGGCTTCTTAGGAAATTGCTGTGGGTTGGAGAGTGTTACACTTCGTCCAACCCATTCCCATTCTTAGTGTGGCCTGCGTCTGATGAGTGCTTTGTGCCAAAAGCCCACCATCCTGGCTGTGAAGTGGATGTCTCAGAGGGGCTTCATTAGCATCTAAGCTCCTTGTGGGTCAGCTGCAGTTTTTGCTGGAGTCTCTTTGCTTTAACCTGGGTTCTTTTTTTTTTTTTTTTTAATGAGCCCATGTCCTTTGCTTCCCTTCCTGGTAGAAACCTCAAGACAGTGGACTTCAGTGTCTTGTGTGCTGGGCATCATCTCAGAGCTTCCCAAGGAACCTGACCCACAGCATAACATCTTCCTGACCTTGAAGATGAAGATTTTAACTCCCCAGAGCAAAGCTGAGAGAGAAATGTCTGTAACTGGCATGTGGTTGGAGTCAGAACACGTTTCTTTCATAAATTAAATTAAGAATGGACAGATCTAAGCTCCAACTTTCAAAGACACACATGGACTAGAGAACATCCTTTTGGCTTGGCTTCAGGATCATGAGGATGTGAAATGAATAGCAGGTATAATGAAAAAGATCTAACTGTATGTTTGTTTTGAAAATATTTTCTCAATCAGGAAGTCTCTTTCACTAAAAGCACACACACAGAGTTGTGACATTGAGAGGTGTGAGAAGCAGACGTTTTCTGTCACCATCCACAGAGACAGGCATTCTTTGGTTCTGGTTCTGGGTAAATGTATCCCATCTGGTGTGAACCACTCAGCACTTGCCAGATCCCCTTTCGAAGAAAGGAAGAATTTAAGAGAGACTTTTGTAAGATCAGCTCATAGGCCTTCCAGATCTTTGGAAGATGTTTGGGCGGCAGTGGTGACATGGGGGGTAATCACAACTGGCTGAGGGTGGAGGTGCAACTGGGGTGTTCCCACCTTCAGAGGGGAGCAGAAAGATTTGTGCAAATCTTCGTTTACACAAGCTGAGATGGATCTGAGCACACCGCCTGTGTGCTCACAGTTGTGGACACCACTGGTGCCTGTGGTGTTCACAGGTTGAAATCAGGGCTCACGGGATCACAGATTCCTGTCCTCAGAGGTCTTGACAATGTTGCTCAGTGCTCTCAAGTCTTCCATGGCTGTTGTTGGCTAAGGGTGTTCTCTTTCGCTGATGCTGAAGGTTTTCCTTGATGAGGACGGCAAGCTGCTCACCAGTGTTCCAGGTCTCCTTCTAGGGGAACAGAGCGCTGCTCTCACAGCTCCCCAAACCAAGAGGAACAGCCACATGACATGACTTGACCAGTGCATTTGAGCAGAAGGGACAGAGGCTATTTCCAGGTATTCATGTTTAAGAACTGGAGTGCCTTTCTCCAAGCTTCCTCCTGATGTCAGAAGACTTTTGTTGGAGTCTTGGTTGTACTACCTATGAATTGTGTGACTCAGGGCAGGTAGCACTCATATCCTTCAGCCTATTGCTCTTGTGCTTAGCATTGCACCATGAATCAATACCAGCCTTACACCCTCCAGGTCCAGCCACCTCTAAAAGGCCCCATCTGTGACCATATGAGGCTTTGGGGGGACATCTAGACATAAGCCACAGCAGTAGCTTTGTAATATGACTTCAAATCAGGGGCTGTAATGCCCTCTGCAGTGCTCTTGTTTTTTTTTTTTTTTTTTTTTTTTTTTTTGAGACAGGGTCTCACTTTTGTAGTTCAGGCTGGCCCTGAGCTCACTATGTAGCCCAGGCAAGCCTGGAACTCAACAATACTTGGGTCTCTTCCTCCCGAGTGCTGGGATTACAGGCCTGAGCCACCACAACCAGCATTGTGGTATGTGGTATTGATTGCTGGTGGGCGTGAGTCACCACACCCAGCATTGTATGTGGTTACTGGGATCAAATTCAGGGCCTTGCACTTGCGAGTCAGGTGCTGGAACCACTGAGCTAAATCTCTGGCCCAGAACTCTGTACTTTCAAGTGTCTTTCACTCCCTTTTGTAAAACTGATTCCTAAGTATTTCATTTCTCTTGTGTTGCTGTGAAAGGTGTTGTTTCCTTAAGTTCTCTGTGAGTTTGTTATTTATGTACAGGAATGCTATTGATTTTTGAATGTGACTTTGTATCTTACTACACTACCAAATTTGTTCAAATGGACTAGGGAATAAGGGAGAGAAGCGGGCTAAGGAAGGAAAGGAAAAGGAAAAAACAGAGAATGGAAAGAAAAAATAGAAGCAAAGCATTTGTAAGAGTGGAAGGGAAGAGAGCTGAAAGAGGGGAATGGGAAAAAAGAAAGTATATTATGTACGGGTACAAATTCCCTATGATGAATGTGACCAATATATGTGACAAACATGTACTAATAAAAAATAAAGTCAATAATAAAAAGCAAATAGGGAAACTGAAAAAAAACCTAAAAACACATCATAGTATTTGTGTATAATCTACAGTTTTCCCACGTATGGTACTTCATATCATCTATTACTCATAATACTTAATATAATCTAATACATGCAAATAATTGTTCTATTGTATTATATGTGGAATAAAGACAAGGAAAAAACTTGCACATATTCAGGGCAGAAGGCAGAGTATATTTTTTCCCTGAATAATTTGGTCTAGGGTTGGTGGAACTTGTGTTTGCCTATACATTGGTCCTGCTGGTGGACATTTAGTTTAGTTTTTTTTTTTTTTTGCTTTGGGGCTATTAGTAGGAAAGCTGCTAGGATATTTGTGTTCAAGTCTTTGTATGGGCTATGTCTTATTTTCTCTTTGGTGTGGAATGGCTTGGTTATGTGATAGCACTATGTGTAACGTTTTAAGAAATTGCTCGTCTGTTTTCCAAAGTCATTATTCCATTTCAAACTCCCACCATCAGTGAAGGTCTTTAGTTTGCCACCACTATGCTAACAACTGGTGTTGTCAGTCTTCTTAATCTCAACTACTCTAATCAGTGTTTAGTAGTTTCAGAGTGGCATTTCCTTTATGGTTATGATGGCAAACATCTTTTTATATATTATTTACTATATTTTGTGTATTTTATGCAATGCTCAAATCTTTTGTCCATTTTCAAAATCAGACTTTTTTGGTTTTTGTGATATATGACAATTACGTTAATCTTGGATGCCTACAGCATCTTTACCCCTTTTCCTTCCCTTCCCTCCCGGCCCCCATCTCAGCTCCCCTTCCCATCTCTACAAGTCTACCTCCCTGTTTCCTATCATCTATTTTTATTCTGCTTTTTTGTTTGTTTGTTTTTTGAGACAGGGTCTCGCTTTTTTGTAGTTCAGGCTGGCTCTGAGCTCACTATGTAGTCCAGGCAAGCCTGGAACTCAGCAGTCCTCCTGCCTCTGCCTCCTGAGTGCTGGGATTACAAACGGGAGCCACCACACCCGGCACTGTGGTATGTGGTATTAATTGCTGGTGGGCGTGAGTCTCCACGCCCAGCATTGTATGTGGTTACTGGCGATTGGACTCAGGGCTTTGTGCTTGTGAGGCAGGCGCTGGAACCACTGAGCTAACCCTCTGGCCCAATTCTGCTTTTTAAAACTATCTATACATTGAGTTTCTCATTTTTTTTAAATCATTGAGTTTTACGAGTTCTTTGTATATTCTAAATGCAAGCTCTTCATTAGATTTATGCTTTGTGAACATTATCTCTTGGTCTGTGCTTTCTAGTCTAACAGTGTCTATCAATTTATTAATTATTCTTTTGTGGATCATGCTTATGGTATCATATCTAAAAAATTTTTGTTTGACCTATGGCTACAAAGATTTTTGCCTTATTGGCCTCTGAAAGTTTTATAGTTTATGTTTTCCTCTAATCTATTTGAATTAATTTTTGTATATGGAATGAGGTATGTATAAAAGCTCATCACTTTTCATATGAATGTCTAATTATTTCATTATTTTAAAAAAAATTTATCTTTTATTCATTTACTTGTCATTATTTCTTTGTCAAAACTCAGCTGTCTGTGTACATGTCAATCTATTTTGGAACTTCTTTCTTGGATCTATTTATCTGTTTATTTGTCTTATCAACAAAATCACAGTCTCAATTACTATACCTTTATAATGAAATTAGATCTGGATCTTTGTTCTTAAGCAAAATTATTTTGACCATTTTAGATCCTTTCCATATTCAAGAGAATTTTATAGTCAATCTGTCAATTTTTTCAAAAAATATGTGCTACAATTTTGGTTGGGCTTGTGTTGAATTGTTAAATGTAGAGTATTCATGTCCTCATAATACTGAATTCTCTGAATACCACACAACATATGTTCAGATTTCTGTTATGTCTTTTTTTTGAGAGAGGGTCTCACTTTGGGGTTCAGGCTGGCTCTGAATTTACTGTGTAGCCCAGGCAAGCCTCAAACTCACAGCAATCCTTCTGCCTCTGCTTCCTGAGTGTTGGGATTATGGGCATGAGCCACCACTTCCAGCTCTGTTAAATCTTCTTTAATTTTCATTCTGCACTATTCCTAGTTTTTGGTGATAGATTCTTCAAATCTTCTGTCAGATATATCTGTAGGTGTTTCATATTTTGATTATAAGTTGCATTTTCAAAATTATTGCCTAATGTTCATTGCTAATATATAGAAATACAATTAATTTTGGATATTAGCAATATGCTTTACAGTTTTACAAAATTCACTTAATTGTTCTAGCACCTTTTTTTCCTAGAGTTTATTGAATTTTGAAAATAGATATTTATACTATCTGTGAAAAACAGGTGTTATTTCATCTCTTACAACATGGATGACTTCTATTTCACTTTCCTACTTGGTTATAGTTTCTAGAATTTCTAGTACAATGTTAAACAGACATGGTAAGAATAGATATCATTGGGCTGGAGCTTTAGCTCAGTGGTTCTGGTGCCTGCCTCCTAAGCACAAGGTCCTGACTTCAATCCTGGTAACCACATACAACAATGCTGGGTATGGTGATTCACGCCCAACAGCAATCAATACCACAGTGCCTGGGCGTGATGGCTTATGCCTGTAATCCCAGCACTCAGGAGGCAGAGGCAGGAGGATTGTTGAGTTCAAGCCTTGCCTAGGCTACAATAGTGAGCTCAGGGCCAGCCTGAACTACAAAGCAAGACCCTGTCAACCAAAAAAAAAAAAAAAAAAAAGCAAAACAAAACGAAAAAAGAATAGATATCATATTTTTGTTGCTCATCTTGGAAGGAAAAACATTTAGTCTTTTGTGATTAAGTGTGATTCTTACCTGTAGATTTTTCATATATGTCTTTAATAAGATTAAGGAAGTTCATATATTTTCCTACTTTCTTGAGAGTTCTTATCAGAAATCAGTGTCGGGTTCCATTATTTTTGTCTATTGAGAGAGTTTAAGTTTTAATTTTTTCAGATTATGCTGATTGATTTTTAAAATTATATTTTTATTACTATGTGTTTGTAATACATATTCTATCACTTATAATGGGAAATTGGTAATAAGTATATCACATTTTTATGCTCTTTGTTTCATCTCCTCTCCACCTTCCCACCTTCTCTCTTCCCCAGATTCCCTTCCTATTGCCACAAAGTCTATTTGTCTGTTTCCTATCATCTTTTATTTTGCTCTAAATTATTTATACTTTGAGTATAAATAAGAGAGGGGATACAGTATTTAATCTTCTGTGTATGATTATTTCACTTAGCATTATGGTCTCAGTATGGGTCTATTTTTCTACAAATACTCAAGTTTATTCTTCTTAAAGGGTAAGGAGAGAGAACGAGAGGGTCTTGGTCACTTCCTTGTTGCTGGAATACCATTTCCAGCCTGTACCACTTAAAGAAGGAGAAGTTGATATGGCTCATAGTTTCTAATGAGTTCAAGACATTGGTGGAAATCTGGTCAGGAATGAGAGAGAGAGAGAGAGAGAGAGAGAGAGAGAGAGGAGTGTGCGTGCTGGGGAGGATAGGTAACCCATCACCTTCCAGACACCTGACTTTGGAGAGATATTTTAGGTCTAAGCCATAATAGAAAGTGCATGCTGGTGGAAAAAATGATAGTTTTGAAAGCAGAAACAGATGGGTGGGGCAGCAGACTGGTACCCAGGTCTTTAGTCGTGGTGCCCAAGCTTCTATCTATTTGACCAGATGTGGGGCCACAAGAAATCTGGAGGGGTGGGACCTGGACACTGTCAAATGTGAAAAAAGAAGGAAGATTCTTCATTGCAATATCTGACTCTGTAGTTCACATCTCCTTTTAGGTGGCTAATAAAAGTCAAGTTTCTTATGGTCAAAACACAACTTTCTATTTTCAACTTGCCCCCTCCAGTCCTGGACACTTCAGGAAATGGCACCAGCACCATGTCCACAGCCCACAGACCTAGGAGTCACCTCCATTGCTAATCCCCATAGCCAGCTAGACCTCCCACACATCCCAAATGCATCAACTTCTCAGCTTGCCCCTTGAAGTCCATGGCATCACTGCAATAGTCACCCAGCTGACCTTACTTCTGTTCTGTGTCCTCTGTAAAACCATGTAATATTTGGAAAACTCCAGAATAATCTTTGGAAACACAAGCCAAGCTGTACAATTTTCTGCTTCAAAATCTGCCCAGTGATTCTTTGTCACACGCAAAACAGACCCTACACGGGTGTTCAGATCTCAGATCTCATTTACTTCACCCCAGCACCATCAGCTTCCTCTCTGTTCTTTGTAACAATATTATTCCTACCTCAGGGCCTTTGCACATGCTGATTTCTCTAGAGCAAGTTCTCTTTATCTGACTGTTTATGACTGTCTTTGCATTTAGATCTCAATTCAGATGTCTGCTCCTCAGTGTGACCGTCTATGATTGGACCATGTAATACAGCACCCCTCCCCCAACCTGGACACTGATTTTCATGTTCTGTTTCATCATGGATATTATTATCACCTAAAATTATTTTTACTTTGATGTTTGTTTGTTAACTTATTTATTATAATCTGCACCCTATCCAAATGTAAGCTGCGTGAGAGCAGGGACTCAATTTTGTTTATTCTTCTGGTCCCAGCCTGGGAGATAACAAGTGACATGAAGTAGAGAATGAATGAATACTTTGCTTGAAGTTTCTACTTAATCTTCTTACTTCATTCCTTGGAATGTGGTCTAGGTTTCAAGAGAGTCCTAATTACCATGTCTCCTTGGAGGGGGAGACAGAGTGGTGACTGAGTGGTGTGGATGAGCGGACAGGGTGTAACCACAGGCTGCAGTCTTTTATAAAATGATCAAACACTTCTTCTTTTTATCAGCACCTATTGAGTGTTCTTGGCCCCCCATAAATGTCAGTGATTTAATACATATGAAAATTTTGTAGATAAATCTTAGTCCAGGAAAGGAGTGAGCTACAGAGTCTAGCTTTCTACTGGAGTCCTAGTTAAGAGTGTTTATGACAGGCCAAGGTGGACGATGCTGAGAATAGAGTTCTTCCCTGAGATGGTGTCCTCCAAGGCTCTGAAAGGGCACCCAGTAATTTCCTTGTGTGGTCCTGCAAATCTGTATACAATGTTAAAAGTAAGGAATAATTCTGCTCATCAGTCAGGCCACTGTCCCTTTTCTTCCACTTGTCATATTGCTCAGGATTTTAGGACAGTTTGGCTATGTCAGAAAGTGGCAGACATCATGATGTTGGCCGGTGTTGGAAGGGTGTAGGCATCACTGTGTCTTACTGAGGGGAAGTTAGGAGAAGAGAGCACGTGGTGGAGATCAGTGAGACCTGTTAATAGGGCTGTCTGTTCCATGTACAGTTGAATTGTGATGGCGTTCTGTGTAGGAAGGGCTTCCAGGACCATTTGGACTACCGACAGGCAAGGACCAGAGAAGGGATCCTGTATGTATGTATCTGCTACCTTTTGGTAACAGGAAATCATGGATAGATGAGGGGAAAGGAGGGCCAAAAAGTAGTCTGTGGAACATACTTATAATGAAGAGATGTTTAATTTGTGACTCGTAGGTTTGTTTCTCATCAGCATTTAGTCAAAATGAAGCTTTCTCCTATAGAGAACTTACTCAACAAAGCAGCACATACAATTAAAAGGGCCCCTGTATGAAGAGAATGAGAGAATCTCTGAGTGTCTCTGCTTTCCCAGGGTGCAGACCTGCACCAGTTCTACTGACCGGATTATGTCAGCAGGAAGTCTCATACCCTGTGCAGCCTGAGATCCCATTTTGTGCTTGACTTGTCTTAATCACATATCAGACACATCTGAGCATGAGTGTTGCCTCCAGGAGGAAGGGGACCTGAAATTATCTGTAATGCAGCCAAGTAGCCTGAAGACACAAATGTTACAGAGACATTTCT
Source organism: Thryonomys swinderianus (assembly GCA_004025085.1). Classification (NCBI taxonomy): domain Eukaryota; kingdom Metazoa; phylum Chordata; class Mammalia; order Rodentia; family Thryonomyidae; genus Thryonomys; species Thryonomys swinderianus. Next base: position 67,712 of record PVIC010001304.1, on the reverse strand, counting down.
GTACAAATCCAAGTCCTTGTCTGTAGTTTAAAAATAATTTAATTAGGTAATTAAGTACCTTAATAAAACATAGGAACAATTTAGAAATGTACTTGGATTTCTCTTCATATGTTTTAATTTAATATGACTAGGTTGGTTTTATGTATTTTCTTCAGAATTATTAATCATCCATGAATTCAAATTTTGTAAGCAGGAATTATTTCAGTGGAAGTAAAAAAAAATGTAAGTAGAAGGAAAATAACATTGGCTGAGTTGCTCAGTGTCGAAAGATATTCTCTTAATATCACAAAGATAAATAAAACATGTTAATCAAAATCATGAAGATGAGGAAAGAATCTTGGTAGACAAGAATATACAGATAATAAAAGAATATACAGATAATTGACAAAGAGATAAAAAAGACAATTATGAGAATCAGGACATTCCTAAATAGAAAGCACAAACATGAAAGATTCAAATAATGGGGAAGAGTAAGATAATTTGTACTTCCAAAAGAACATACACGAAGGTCAATGAAACCTTTGTCTGGTTGCACTCCTTGTGCCTTGTTATTGTATTTTATTAAAATGGGAAGAAATTTCATTCAACTTGATTCTATGAATGATCATAGTTAAAAAATAACTTATTCATATGACATACAAGAACATTAATGTCAAACTGGCTTCTGAATGTTGTCAACCTGAAAAGATGTAAGAATAGTCTCACACAATGAAAGGTGAAGTGTTGTGAAGAGCTTACAGGTCATGTATGAATGAAACTTTATAGAGATTTCCCCAAATTTGTTAATACAATAGTTTTCCCTTATCCAATGCGAATATATCCCAAGACCACCAGTGGATGCCTGAAATCAAGATAGTACTGAACTTTATGGATACGAAGTATTTTCCTACATATAGGTAACAGGAGACAATTTGATTTCTGAATTGGGCACAGTAAGAAATTGTCAATTATACCTAACGGTAAAATAGAATAATTATCATAATATAACTAAATAACAAAAAGTATGTGAATGTGGTCTCTCTCTTTCTCTCTGAGTGTCCTTATCCTTCTTATGGTGACGTAAGCCATCCAAGGGCTACATGATGAGACAAAACAAGGTCACGACATAGGCATCGTGCTCTAGTCTTAGAGTTTGGAGTAAGATCTGCTTAAACCCGAGTGCTGCCACACTGTCCCATCCCTCTGCCAACAGAGATGGACACTAAGTGACTAAGGGGCAGCGGCATAGGCAACATGGATACGCTGGATGAAGGAGTGATTCATGTCGCAGGTGGGACAGACCCAGATGGTGAGAGATTTCAACACACTCCTAGGAACACTGTAATTTAAAATGCATGAATCATTTATTTCTTCAACTTTCCATGTAATAGTTTCTGACTGTGGTTGACACGGATAACTGAAACTGTGGGAAGCAAAACCAAGGATAAGGGAAACTGCTATGATTCTGAAAATTAAATAACATTCCTTATAACAAGTTGTAGAGATGAAACTTTTCTCAAAACTATCCATAATGAAAACTAATGTCAGAGATTCATGTGGAGAAAGAGGGACTGACTCCCCATCTGCAGGAAATGTGTGAGATTGTTGTCCTGTGAAGAGGTGATTAGAAACGTGGGAGAAAGTTAATGAAAATAGAATTTGGGATTTTTATGATATTCATTAGCTTTTAAAATTTTATAGTTTATATCAATTTATTTTCTCATTCTAAATAAACCTTCACTCTTGAATCTTATTTTTTTATTTTTATTTTTATTTTTTTGGTACTGGAGATTGAACACAGGGCCACATTGAGCTATATCCTCAGCATTTTTTTTTTCTTTTAAAGACAAGGTCTCCCCACATCACTAAGTTGTCCAGGGTGGACTCAAACTTAAAGCCCTCCTGCCTTAGCCTCCCACAGTTCTGGGATTACAGGTGTGTGTTCATGTGTTTCTTTTCTTCACCGGGACCCAGAAAAAACAAACTAGGTGCCCTTTAGACCATAGGAAGCCTGAAGTTACTTCTTTACCAGTGACAGGAAGTTGTACTGGTAGCTTCAGTGGCCCTTGAAGGAGGAACATGAGATGCAAACCTCTCCTAACAAGGTCTGAAGAACAAGGAGCAGGAATGTTTTCATGTAATGTACTATATAAAATTTGTATATTTTTGAAACAATTAGCTACTCTTTGACCAACAAGAGCTCATTTTCTGGCCTTACCCATGTGGATCGGAAAGAAAGAAGCTTTTCCCCTTCCCATCTCAGAACACTGTTTCTGTTTCCTGACATACTGGGCTGTCCTCCCCACGGTCCCCCACTCCAACACACTTCCTGGAATCTCAGAACATGACTGCTGAGTGGTGATACCGCCACAAGCCAAGGAATGCCTGAGGCCCCCAGACAAGGGTGATCTGCTTGCTAGAGCACTGGGGGGATGGGCCTGCCAACACTCTGAGGTCCCATTTCTAACCTCCAGAGCTGTTTGGGAATAGCTTTGTTCTTTTCAGCCACGAAGTGGGTGGTATTTGTCATAGCTTACCTCGGAAACTAGTACACCTGGCAACTGGTGTACATCGGGTGAGAAGGGGCAGTGTTAGCAAAACATCGCGGATTCCTCATCCCTCCATTCTCCATTTTGCTGCAAAATAAGGTTTATGTGCTCAATTACAGGCCAACTGTTATACAAACCATGACGGGAAATAGAAAGAACCATAGGACACAATCCTGACCTCTTAATGCATGAGCAGGCAGAGATAGACATGGATTAAAACATGACTGGTTCTTGGGGAAAAAAGAAACAGAGGATTCAGGACCACATTTCCTGCGTGTCTTCCTGTGGTGGCCAGATAACTGGTTAGGGAGGAATGCGTATGGGATTGAGCTGAAAGTAAACTGGAGAAGGGTGTAGTACAGAAGTGAATGGGAGGGAGAGAGAGATGGACTTTCAACATTTTACATGAAACTAAAACTCTGAAGATGGGGGAAGATATCTGAAAATGATCTCGCGAAAAGATTTTTGAGTGAAGTGCTGTAGAAATCAGTGTTGTGTTTTTGACAAAACCAACATAAGTTTCTCTGTTTTTGTCTAAAGTTTTTAGAGTGAGACTGATGTTTCTTTGAGGTGACATCTGAGAGACACCTGAGGGTCACGAGGCCTTTGGCTTTATATAAGTTACCCGTGGAGATGAACATTCATGACAGAAGGTGGAGGCAAGCTTGGCAGGAGAGGCACTGCACCCCAGAGCAGCAGAGAGGACAGAGAAGACAGAGCTATGTTCTATTCGAGAATTAATCCTTCCTTAAGCTTCCCCTCAAGTTGATGCAAGCACCTGATGCAGAAGAAACATCTTTCTGGAGGTGATTATGACAACTGATACTATTAATGAATGGTTCGTCCCCTTCTCTATCTCACCCTGGTAGCCACAGGCAGGAAATGGGTAGCATCCACCTGCTGTAGAACCTGCTCTTCGACTCTTAGTCTCATTAGAGCATCGCAGAACCCTACCCATGTTTTTTCTCCAATCAGGCTTAATCTCTGCTCATCCTTCCCATTAGTCCTCCTTTCTACTCTTGAATTTCACTTCCAGAGAATGTAAACACATCCTTAGTTGTGAATGTGGTATGGTATTTCTGAAGTTTGTATTTTATAAAGTACATCATAAAATTCTCTGCTAGGGTTCAGATGGGTTAGGGAATGTTTCATATGTTCACTTCTTTGGGATCAAGGGGGAGGGTCTAGTCCTGAGAAAAGAAAACAGTCCTTTCACAGCTTGGCCAAGTCCCCACTGTACAGTTTGACCACACTTCAAAAGACTGGTTATGGACAGTGTCACTAGCCTGAGTCATCTCCCTACCCAGTGATGAACCTGTGGGATTGGGGCCATTCCAAACCAGAGAATTTTAGACTACAAACTTAGGTCCCTGGAGAATTGGCCACAATCATCTGCTTTCTTAGAAACCAGTGAGCAAAAGGCAACTGTCAATTGTGTTCCCTTGGTACCGGGTCCCACAGACATTCTAAATACAATGCTGAGCTGAAAATAAACTCCCAAATGATGTCAGAGTCAGGAAAGAACTGTCTCCTGAGCACATCACTTACGGCCAATTCTTGATTCTTTGCCGTCCTCCTCTTTCCCAGGAAACATATCCTCTTCTGTTTGTGAGTCAAAGTTCACATGATCTTCACTGTCCACTTTAGCATGCCTCTGCTGAACTTGAGTCACTCTTACAGGGGAGAGAAGGGTTTAACCCAGCTCTGCTCCTTGATGTACAGGTAAGCTTCAGTGCACCGCTTTTGACTGTCTTGATCTTGCCCATACTCAGAGTAGAGGTGGAAAGTTGCAGATTTCTTGACCTTCTGATCAGGAGAAGGCTTTACTTTCTCCAGGAGAGCCAGCGATTCTAATCACTTATACAATACTATCTCTAACTCTAGGCTGCTGGCAATTATAATAGTGTAGCATGTTCCCAAAGTCCTCTATCTACTTTAACAAGCATTGTGTCAAGCTGATTGAGCAATGGGATGTCCAGCTAGCTGGCAAGACGTTATTTGGGGTGTGTCTGTGAGTGAATTCCTGGGAGAGGCTGGAATCTGTGGACTAGTATGGAAGGTCCACCCTCACCAGTGTGTATGCATTACCCAGTCTTTAGAGGGCTAAGACAGAATTAAAAGGTAGCACAAGGTAGATTTGCTCTTCATTCCTGGACTGAAATCACCCTCTTCTCCTGACTCAAAGACTTAACCAGCAGCTTCACAGGTTCTCAGGCCAGAGAATCACACGATTCCCTCCTCCTAACTTTTATTTCTCTGCACATGGAGTGAGCCGCACTACTGGCTTTCTTGGCTCTCTAATGTGTAAACAGTACACTTTGGTACTTCTTGGCCTCCATAATCATGTGCTCCAATTCCTATGATAAATCTCCTCTGAAGTATTTGTATAGAGCCTATTGGTTCTGCTGCTGTGGAGAAACTTACAGCTGCTCTAGATCATAAAAGGGCCACTGTGGGGTTGCTGCTCGGGATAGCTCTGGGCAAGCCAACCACACTAGAGCCACAAATGATGCCCCCAAATGAGGTAACCTAGTAAGTAGTTAGGACCTGGTAAGAATCACTGTTTCTGAGTTTCTAGTTCTTTGATGAATGTGTTAATCTCCTAAGGAGATGATGATGTTCTTTATGCACTGTATTTTTAGAGCCGGGAAACTGTTGTGGCTTCTCCTTGGCCCTTCTAACCTAGCTTCTTCTTTGTGTGTTAGGACAGCAGTGAATGGGTTATTCTGTGAGTTCTTGTTTACATGTTTATAGCCTCTACAAGGAATGATTGAAGCATATCCTGAATATTTAAACTCAGAAATTATTACAGTAAAAGACACATTGCTGTTAATTACCTTCAAAATACCCCCCTTCACTTCGCACACATGCATCTGATCATTCTTACCACTTTTTGAAGCAATTCTGGGAGTCTTCCTTTGTGCCTTGAGTTGAGCTGTCATGGCTGTACATGAACTGATTTAAAATGTTTACTCGTCATAGTCCTTTTGATTTCAGAGAAGAGCCAGAAGTCAAATGGTGCCATGTCTGGTGAATACTGTGGACAAGGACACACTGTAATGTTTTTATTTGACAGAAATTGCTGTAAATGTTTTGAATCAATTCAGGGCCTCTAGGCAGCCATGAAAAGACCTCATGAAAGAGGACTTCCAGAACTGATTCAGAAACTAGCGACAGCTGTGGAAAAAGTGTGTTTGAAGTGAGGGAGCATATTAATGGCACCATGTTTTTTTTTTCCTGTAATAAATTTAAAAAATTTAAACTCTTCCCCTCAATTTGAACACCTCTTGTTCTAAGGAACTCCAGGATGGATTTAAAGTTTTCACTAGGCTTCCTATGAAACAAAATCGAATAAAAATTCCATGTATCATTTGATTCTTTAAGCCAGTCCTCTGTTTGCTGAACTGCAGTAGAAGCTGAGTCCTAGGAGTTGGAATTTATTTAATTGCAGTCTAGTAATTACCTAGTAAGAGGGCAGAGCTGCTTTTCTAGAAAGATTTACAGTGAATAACAAATATTATTATATAGTCATGGCTTCTTTTTCAAGGGTACTTGGCAAGTACCCAACTTAAAGGACTTTAAGCTTATTCAGATATGGAAATTGCCATGAGGACCACAACAATATTAATGGCATAATATCTTCATCCCATGAGAGCTAAGCAAATTGGATGGACTTTTGAAGGGTGCAATTTTCTTTAGGGTCTAAGGTACCCAAGGGGAAGTTCATTTTCCAAAAGCCCCTTCAGGTGAGAAACTGCAACACTGGTTATGTATGGCGGTGCATCCCTATAATCCCAGCACTCAGGAGGCTGAGGCAGGTGGATCTCTGTGAGTTTGAGGCCAGCCTGGGCTATGTAGTGAGTTCAAGGACAGATTGAACTAGGAGATCACTCTAGCTTGCAGCTGCAATGGTTTTCTTCCAATTGGCTATAGCCTGATGAGCCTCGTCTCATAGCCTCGTCTCAGTGACTCAGTGACCCTGTTTCACTTGGAACTTCTGCCTCTGCCTCATCCACAGAGAATTGCCACTGCAGCACTTTTCACTCATGCTGGCTCTTTGTCCTTCAACCTAAGTAAAAGTGGGTGTTCAGATCAGCATGGTAGTTATCAGTAGGGGCCTAATGGGTCACATATGGTAAATCCATTCTAACATTCTTATCTCTCAAAGGCTTTGGGTGATTTCCTTCACCAGTACTATGGGACTTCTGGAATTTTAACTTCATTTTGTCATTGTTGTGTCCATGTTTCCATCAACAACTACTTTGTGCTCAAGTTAGACAATGAGCTCAGGACCACTTGAAAGATCCCCTATGGAGAACTTCATCCAGATGTTGTATGCCCTCAGACTGAAGCACCCTTGAGTTCTATTCCTACATTAGTTTCTTGATTTTCAACCTTCTTCCCTTGGGCTTGATTTTTGCAGTAGTATTTTTCTTATTCTCTAAACAAACATGGACTTAATTTAAAGATTATGGTGGTCTCAGGGTAGTTTTCTGGGCTTTGTCTTAATCACTTTAGGCAAAGAAGCAGTAGATTATTCTGGCAATGAAGAAATTACTTCACCAACCAAAGGAAGAGCTTCTTTCCTGCTGCCAGAGAAGGCTCAGTGACCTGCACCCAAAGTTCCCACCAAGTCCATGCCATTTCCAGGGAAGCATGCCTTCCAAGTCGATACCCAAACACAGGAGACAGCTGGTGAGGTGAGGCTGGGGATTCATTTCACCTTTCACTTGGTCAACCCAGACTTTGAGCTGAGTTCGCTGTCTTTGACCTCAGTTTTGCAGATGTAAACTCTAAGCTATCCTTTGGTTTTAAGTATGGAAGAGTCCAGATTTATATCTGTACCTTGAGTAGTGAGTGTAGGGGTTGGAGTTAGTCTCTTTCTTTTTTTTTTTTTGAGACAGGGTCTCGCTTTGTAGTTCAGGCTGGCCCTGAACTCACTTTGTAGCCCAGGCAAGCCTTGAACTCAGCAATCCTCCTGTCTCTACCTCCTGAGTGCTGGGATTACAGGCGTGAGCCACCACGCCCAGCAGTCTCTTTCTTTAGATACTGGTTCTTCTAGACCCTTTGTTCCTTCAATCCTACATGCATGACACATGCTTTTAGTCCCGTGGGCCTTTTTACTTTGCCCTTGGGCTCTGCGATTCTAGGCAGTGGTTTAATCATCATTATTCCTGTGTGTTATACTGTCATGAAATCCCTGAAAATGGGAATTTCCCTGCCTTTAGCTCCTTATATTAGAAAGACAATCCAAATTATTGTACCTCCCCACCTCCCTATCCTGTACCTCCTTTTCCCTAAGGCTTTGGCCTGCACCTGCATTCTGAGTTGCAAATAAAACTGACTTTGGTGACCTTTCATAGGAAAACAGTGTATTGGAAGAGTATTAGGTAGCTTACAGAATCAGTGGAAATTCTGAAGAACCCAGGTCAGAATGTTGGTAAGAACCAAGCGGGGAAGGGAAGCAGGGGAGAAGAGTTAGGTTAGAGTTAGTGCCTAGTAGTTGCTAAATAAGTATTTTGCATGCATGAATGAATCTATACCTTTTATCTGAGATCCCACAGTGGACACAGCCACCTTTTCTACCTTAGATTCTTGCTGCTGTTAGACTCTTGCTACTGCCACCACCAATGAGAATCGTTTACAAAGCCCTTTTCATGTTATTCCTTTGAGATTATAAATTTGGTGAGAGCATGTGAATGGTTGCACAGATTTCATTCACTCTAGGATTTCCAAGGGTGAGGAGTATTTCTGTCCTTCATCCTCTGCCCTTTAGGCTACCATGTGTCAACCATACTCCATACAATGGAAAATTCTCCACAGTAGGAAAGAAAGTTGAATGTTGGACAGGGGAGAAAGGCCAACCCCCCCCAAAAGAGCCATTATGATAGTTTTCATTAATTCAGCAATTATGTATTGAGCATCTACTATGCCATATGCTAGGCTTTAGTTTTCCCCTGTTCCTTAGACATATCTTTAACAGTTCTATAAACAATGAAAGGGCTTTCACCAAAGAGTGAAACGTTAAATCATGTGAGTAGTTCACTGTTACTTTAACATGTACCAGATACAATCCTGACCCTTGGGCTTTGCATTTGCTGCTCTGCTCCCTTTGCTTGGAAGACTCTGACTAGAGAGCACAGGGCTGGCTTCACGCTTCCTTTATTTTCCTGTTGGATTGAACTATTTGGTCAGGAAGGGAGCTGCAGTTTTCAGAATCCTTGTCCCTGTGTCATTTCAGGCCATAGATGGCAAAAAGCAAGCCTGTATGAATGTGAAAAGCTCCAGTGGGGGCCGGAGATTTAGCTTAGTGGTTCCAGCACCTGCCTAGCAAGTGCAAGGTGCCTGGTTCAATTCCTGATAACCACATACAACAATATAGGGTGTGATGACTGACTCCCGGCAATCAGTACCACACACCACAGTGCTGGGTGTGGTGGTTCATGCCTGTAATCCCAGCACTCAGGAGGCAGAGGCAGGAGGATTGCTGAGTTTGAGGATTGCCTGGGCTACATAGTGAGCTCAGGGCCAGGCTGAACTACAAAGAGAGACCCTGTCTCAAAAGAAACAAAACAAACAAACAAACAAAAACAGCTCGCGTGGGCAGCTCTGGGAAAGTTGCTCCAGGCTAATGTAGGGATGGACAGCTGCAGAAGGGCTGCTGGGTCTTGCTCTAGGGTTGCTTTCTTCTTCTGCTTCCAGTCCTTGGCGATGGCCCCAGAGAGGCGGCAACTGCACAGCAATACCAGCTTCTCACAGACCTTTCCATGAGCTTGCTTTATGGTTCCTTGTATGGCTGTACATCTTTTCCTTCTCAGAGTAATTGGAGGCTGCATTTGTCCCTGAGACACTGCTTCAGGGTGAGCAGCGACCCTGCCTAAACACCAGCCCAGACCTTCATCTTTCTCAGCTCTCCTGTCTTTATAAGGCCTGATTTTGACAATAAATGTCTTAGGCCTATAAAAGTCATAGATACTGTGCTGAACCCAGACGTACAGATCTCTGTTCAGAGCTTGCTCTATTGGCAAGGTATCGTCTAGCTACACTGTAAAAAATAATAATTTTTATGGCAAATTTCCAATCTTTATCTTGGATTTTTGTTCGTATATGTTTATAACATACATTAAATATATTCCTAGTGGAGAATGGATGCATATCCATTTTGGATTCAGTAATCTCTCTGGATCCAGCACTCTATCCCCTTTGTGGTACTTTACTTGTGCTGAGGTTGTATATCACCATCAGTAGTTATATAACATTTACCACCAATTTATATGCATTTCTTAGTCTTTTTCTCCTTGATGAGACTGTTAGGAAAACAAAGACTTTGCTTACGAAGTTCACTGTTGAAACCTCAGTATCTGACACCTAGTAGGTGCCAAATAAATATTTTGCATGAAACAAAGACTTTGCTTACAAAGTTCACTGTTGAAACCTCAGTATCTGACACCTAGTAGGTGCCAAATAAATATTTTGCATGAAGGAATGAATCTATATCTTCTTCAAAAGCTTTTATTGGTACATGATATGTACACATCATAATCACACTCAATATTGGGAATTTGTAACAGTGTATGACATGATTTAATTCTCATTTTTCCCATTCTCCTACACACCCCACAACCCCACCCCATAAATACATAAGCTTTGTTTTCTTTTTTAATTACCATCAATTTTTTCTTTACCTTTCATTACCCCTCCACCACATTTCCCTTTGAATATTTTCTGTTTCACAATATGTATCATACATTCTAGAACTCATTAACATCTTCAGTTTCTCATGCCAGAGAAATCTGTATCTTTTATCTGTTTTGTGTTAAGTAAGGCTTTATTTGGAAAGGTGTTATGCTGCTAAAATGTTTAAAATGTCTTTGTAGGATTCTGTTAGGACAGAGATGAGCAGTGTCTGTTGGTATATAGTAAGTGTTTAATAAATATCTGTTTTATAAGTAGAAATGAGTAAATGCATGACTGAATAAGTGAGTGAATAGCCATTTACCTATAAAAGTTCATCATATCTGTGAATATTGTTGGAGAATGAGATATTAAAAAGAAAAAGAACAGAGGTTCCTACAATACATTTCTGATCAAATGTCAAAGAGTTAAGCATCAAAATCAATATCTACTTAAAGTTATCATCACAGAAGAGGAACTTCTGAAAAATGAGTAAAATTTAAATATTATTATAGTTAATAATTAGCACCAATTTAATTTTAAGATTTCTATTAGTTAAGCTTCAAACAATAAATAGGGAAACACAAATATCTCAGCACTGCTAGCTGTTCTATTATTATTTAAATGTCTAGAAAAGTTCTAGGTTCAAAGTGTAACATGCTTTTCCTATAGATATCTAGCTACAGGGCTGTCTCAGTATAGTCATGCATTGAATAATGATGTCTGAGTTGACGGCACCCCATGTTGGACCTTGCTCCCATGAGAGCACATCATCCAGAGATACCATGGTTAGCATGTGTGTGTGGAAGTACACTGTAACATAGTTGGACAGGGTGTATCATTCAAGGAAGCATTTTCTCAGAACATGAGCAATGCATGACTGTGCTTAAATAGAATATCAATGTATACCCACTGTAACTACTTGAACACTGTTAGCTTTGACAATAAACACTGAATATTACAATACTCACTCTTTCCCTTTAAATATGCATCATATTGAACAAGTGATTATCAATTATAAAGCATGGTAGTCTTTCAAAAATTAAGTTACATTAAGAATGATTATCTTGTTTTCTGAAAATGAATATTAGAATTAATTTTTAAGTCTTGGCTTGTTTACATCGGATGCTAACAGATAAGATGTGCATCTATACAGTCAGGTAAATGTTTGTCACACACAAATTCAGGGTTCCCAGAGATGATGTTAGAGAAGTCAAAACCCAAGCTCAAGCCAAAGCCAAAAGCCATACTGAGTCCAGTTCTGAGATAGAAGCTAAACTTTGGTGTATTCTTATTCTTTGCATTTTTATGGAACATTCATGAAAATTTTTAACAAACTCTCTCCTCCAGCTGATGTTTGGAGAGAGTATAGGCAGAGTATCTCTCATTGGATCTGTTTCTTGAATAAGAAGCAGATTGTGAGACTTGAAGGGAGTTGGCTGTGTGGTAGGAAATGGGTTCTCCACTCAGTGCTGTCATCGTGTTCTTCATGAGGTTCCCTGTGGAGCAAAACCCCTGTCAAGGATTTGTGCAAGGCTGTGTGCAGGTCATTCATTAGAGAAAGAATTTAGGGAATGGAAAGATGGGGAGTAAAATAGGGTGGGAGACACTAGTGAGAAGTTATACTATTGAGTTGGCCCCTACATTGGATGGTGATTAATACCTGGCAGGATGGGACCCTCCAAGGGGCCTCATGGATCGAGTCTCAGAATTTCTGAGGGGAGGAAAGGGGAAGCATCTAAGTGCTGGATCACAGGTAGCCCTGAAGCATGACTTCCAGGGTGGGGGGAGATCCCATGACAAAGCTCCAGGAGATCCTAGGAGACAGGAAGTAAGAAGTGGCCAAGGACTTATTCTGGAGCCAGTGTCACTGGGTCAGAGTCTCACATTGCCCCTGTGTGACCTTGAGTAAATCACTTACTTTCTCTGCGCCTCCTTTTCTCTACCCGGAAAGTGCAGTGAGAGAAACAGTCACTGCCTTATAGGCTTGTCTGGCTGAATATCTGTCAAGGGTTTAGAACAAAGTCTGGCACACAGGAAATGTGCTGTGCGCATTTGATGTCACTTCTGCAACACCGCGAGCTTCTTTAGGGTTAGGGATCTGCCCGGCATGGGGAGAGCGGCCGGGAGCCCTATCTCTCACTCAGCGCTGAGTGATGGGGGCACCCTGGCTTTAAGATGGACCCTTCACTCAGGACTAGAGCACTCGAAACCATCGGCTCCCACTGACATTCAAGTGTGAGGGGTCCAGGGAATGTGTGGGGTGTGTCTGGTAATGACCGTGCTCTCTTAAGGTTACCAGGAGAAGGAAGAAGGCAGCGCTTTGGCACTGCCTGCTGCCTCGCCTCAGTCCCCGGGAACACTGACGTCCGACAATGACAGCTGCTTCTTTAGGGACCTAAAAATGATGTTTGACTTTACATCATTTAATAATTTGGCAAATTTGAAGACACAGGTTTAAACTTTCAGATTCACATTTGTCTCCTGGCTTTCTATTATCAGCTTGAGGAGGACTGTTGTATATAGCACAGGAAAAATATGTCTACCCCATAATCCCTCTTGAGAATTAATGAAATAATATTCTTCTACCATGAATATAGTGTGGGGCTCTCAGAGGATCTTCAAGAAACAGAAAATTCTGACCTGGAAAATAGCATGAATGTTACTATTAGGTAGAGTTGTAAGGAGTGAAAGAGATGAATCCGTGAATTTCCTAGTATGTGTTTAGTATACAGTAGGCACTTAATAATTATTGGTTTATCCTCGTCCTCTGTCACACTGGGCTGCTTAACTCTTCCCTAGGCTCTGTGGTGGCCCTGCTCTCATTTATGCCTTCTCCACCTCTCAGCCCAACAGCATGTGGAGTGTACTTAGCTCCTCGATTCTCTGGTACCCAGGAAGACAGTCTTTGTTAACCAGGGCTGCTATAACAAGTGACCAGCAGCTGGGTCCAACATAAAGGTACTAGCCGGTCCTGGGCAGAGGAGGATTCACTTCATGGTTTGTGGCCAGCTTACCTCTCACTGTGTCCTCACATGGTGGAAAAGAGGCAAAGGAGTGCTCGGTTCCTGGCTTATAAGAGCACCAGTACCACCCCCAAGAGCAGAACTCTACTGATCTAATCCCTCGTGAATTTCAGGCCCATCTCCAGATGCCATCCTTCTGGAAATTAGGTTTCACACGTAGACTTGGGGGGAGCCAAATGTCCAGGGTTTCCTTGAAGCTGCTCTGAGCCCCTTGAGTGTCCTACCAGCTTGCCAGCATCTCTCCTCTTACTCTTAGGGCCCTGTGTGCAACAGTTGCTCACAGGCATAGGCCCTGCATGAACACAGCTGCACACGTCACCCTGATTGCTTCCCGGGACATCTTCCCGGGCAGGGAGATTGAACTCTGTTACAGATTCTTTGCCAAAGCTCTGACATAGCTGCTCTAACTCCAGATGTTGTTGGCTTTGAGAATAAATTACATTTTCCGTATAAAAGTAAGGGGCACTTTTAAGTACCTCTCTTAACTTCTGCCTATGGCTGCATATTTTTTTAAAAGTCCTTTCCCATTATTTATCATCTCTTGTACACGTGTATCACTCAATGCTGTTAAATCAATACCAGTACTCGACTACACCATCCTGTGTTAAGATATCTGCTTCTCTAAAAAAAGATCTTATAAATTCACTCCTGGTTTAGATAACTATGATCCATTGGAGCATGGAAAGCACATAGGTTTTAGATCCTGAAGGCCCCCAGCAAGGTCAGTACAAGAAAAATGAGGGCTGCAGTCACTGACGTGTCAGCCTGGAGAGCAAATGTTACGGCTAGTATCTAGATGTGTCCCCAAATCCTCACACGGCCATAGGTGGCTTTTCAGAGGTGTTGGGATTAAGCAAGCGTGAACTAAACCAGTACACTGATTGGCTTGGCACCACCCTCATCCTGGTAGTCAGGATAGGATAAAAGGGGCACAAAGATGCTGTTAAAGACGCTGCTGCTTTTGTTATTGCACGAGTGTCATGAACTATTTCTCCTTTGTGACATCCCTCTGCCATGTGCTACTTGCCTTGGAGCCAGCTGGTGGTGGTCTGAAGCCTCTGCAAAGTGGGAGCTAAATAACCCCCTTCTCCTTTAACCTTGGGTGTCAGGTATTTTGTCTCAGCAACCGGAGAAAAGTATCCAACATGGAGAATTGCTATGGTTAGTCTTCCATGCAACAAGTATCTGTTGAGCATCTATTCTGAGCCAGGCATCCTTCTTTGTGCTACAGATAAAACAGGGGACAAATACGGCCTAACAAAGACAGAAAATAAAACAAATCAGTGAAATATCTAGTGCACTAAATAGTAGTATTAAGGCAAAAAAGAAGTAGGAAGAGGGTGTAAACAGTGATGGTTTTTGGAATTGTAGAGGGGTTGGAATTACTGGATACTCTATTGGACAACACTACCCAGCCCCATCTGGCCACAAGAGTACGTTCTCCCCAGTGAAGTGTGAGTAGATGTGACATGGCTCTCGGTAGAGGGGGTAAGATGCAAAGATACCTCCTTATGCTCCTCCACTGTGTCTTCCCCAGGACTACAGTGACACATGGCAGAGCCACCTTGGAAGGCAGGTGATGCAGATTCCAGGTCCGTGATCAGCCTGAGTCCTTGAATGGCCACACAAAGGACAGCTGGCCACCATCCTGTCCTAGAATAGCTGTTCTTTCTTCTTCAGTGACAGAGAAAGACATTTCTATTTTGTTATCAGCATGTTTTGGTGGTCCAACTGGTGCAGCAGTGTATCCCTCACACATTTGTAGATCACTCTTGTATCTATGAAGTGAAATAAAATTTACATATTTGCATGGCTAATTCGTATAATTTAGTCATGTGGAGAAGGAAGACATGGTGGCTGGGAACAGGGATATTCTGTCTGCAGTTGGAGTCTGGGTCAAGTTGGGAAAGGTAGGACAGAAGAGTTGATTTTGAACTGTCTTGAGAATGAATGAAAATCTACTTTGGGGAAGAAAGGACAGTCACAGCCTGAATAGAAGCACAAAGTCATGCAAGGACATATTACGTATCATCTGTCTCTGTAGCTGGAAAGCAATGAAAGAAAATGTTATCACCCTAAACTATTGTATCTGCTTATTCGATTTCATATTTCTGCATACTGAACATACAGCGTAGTGAAAAAAACTGTATGCTACAAAGTAAAACATAATTTATTGTTTCCAAAGACTTCAAAACTGACATTCACAAAGTTATGAGATTTTCTTTTCTCTGTTCAACATGTCTGAGTGTTCTTTGTCACAGGAGCTTTAGGAAGTAAATTCAACTGCAAACTACAATTCATTCAATTGAGATATATTTTCTTTTTTAAAAAAATTGGATGCCAGCAACTACAAGAATCCAATTAACATAGTTAAAAGGACTTCCTTTTTAGCATATGTGCAAAAGAATATGACCTTTTTCTAATTACCAGACAGTACTAGTTTTATTAGTGCACATTGAAGAATGTGTCTCTAACATGTTTATCCCCTCCAGTCTTTTCCTTTGTGTCCAAAGCTATGAGTTGCTGTGCCCTATTAAGGAGCTATGTCTGCAGCACTGTGCTAGAGGAGCGCTATGTTCTCAGGAAGCAAGATTCTGTGTGTTTCTATGTCACAGAGGAAAAGCTGAGGCACAGAGGCTGATACTTGTTCAAGATTATATGATGGCTGAGTTCATAGCAGGAGTTTGTGACTGTCTGTTTGATTCAAAGCTCATTCTAAGCTTATGAAAACATCGCTTCTCTGCTTTCCCTCCCTAGTTCTTTCCTCTTCTCGTCCCTCGATAATCCTCCCTCTTCTCTCTCTCTCTCTCTCTCTGTTTTCTGCCTAGAAAAGTTAGGCAAAAGGAAGTGCACACAGAACAGGGTGTGTACTCTTAGAGAGAAAAACTCCTAATATTTATTTTTCATTTTCAAGGTATGTATTTTTAAAATCTTGTCCAGGTTTTGAAGCCACCAGACTATTATTTTTTGTTTACTTATCATGTTTTTGCAATATGCAACAACAAGGAAAATTCCTCCCTAGCGCTGCCCTTGGAGGCTGCACTAGTTTTCCTTGGGCCACAACTTTAATGTAATAGCAGAACTCAATTGTTTCACAATCTAGAGCACTTTTCCTTTAGCCAAAAATTACCTTATTGAGTCCCAGGGTATCTAGATTGTGCAAGATTTCAAGAAACCCACATATCAGCATAAATCACTTTTCAATCCCTGGCTAAAGCTGGGTCAGTTCAGCCTTAATTCTTTTTTTTTTTTTTCAACCTGAGAAGTTAAGCTTTGGTATCTATTGTCAGAAAACTGGTGGGTTTCTTGTGGGGAAGATATGATTCTCTAATCTGTGGTATCAGTGCTGGAGAAATGGCAGTAAAGAAGGCTAACAGAAAGTCAGAGTCGGCCACCAGTCAGATAACATGCTGGCCTCCTGTTTAACCACTGCCACCGGCCTATGGGACAAGGATTCCTCATGCAGTTTTTATAGGCTTAGATTCTCCAGGTCACCCTGTCAGTAAGTCGTACTGAAATTTAAATCGAAGCCAGTCAGATTCTATAATCCAGTGTCTTTTAATGACAAGAAACTTTAGTGACTGAAGCTTCTATTTAAACCTATTTCCCTAGTCCTGTTTTTCATACTCTGTGGCCATGAAACTTATCTTCTGGATTGCTGTTAGTATAAAAATAAAAATACAATAGCAGAGCACATCCCACGGAGAAAGGGCAAGTATGTTCTGTGACATTTTTTCCCCTTCAGTCCCACCCATGTATTCAGTTGTGCCAAAGAATGTTGACCTGTCCTGCCCTGCGAATCCCATTCTGTCACTGGTTGTGGTCTTGAATCCTCCCTCTCCCTTCTCTCTCTGAACTTTGCACAGATGCTCGATCCTCCTCCAGTTTACATTCTCAAGCCAACATTCCCCGTGCCCTTGCAGCCCAGTACTCTGCCCATGCTCTGTGTCCGGGGCGACAGTATCAGAATCATGGCTGCGTGATTGTGCACGGCAATTGCCTCTTTCTTAACTGACACATGTGAGTTGTCTTTGGTTCTGGTGAGTTACCTATGAAAGAAACTGGGAAACTTCCCCTTCTATTTCCTCATTCCTGGGTTATTGGAGACAAGAATGAACTTATCCTGGGCTACAGGTCCCCACCATCCCCCTTTACCTTCTCCTCTCCAGCCCTCTTTCTGCAGTGCTGCCTATTTGATTCCTTGGATGGTCTGTGCTAGCTGGGAATTTATCATTTGCACAATCCTCTACTACGTATTGAGCAGACCAGGGGTCTGAGAAACCAGATGCACCTGTTAAAAACCCTTCCACAAATCTAGTTTAGAACAGAGGCCTCTACAGAGATACCTAAGGCAATGCTTTGGGGTGTAGGAAGACATTATTATTTGTTGGCAGAGAATACATGTGCATATTTACAAAGATATAAACACACATATGAGGAGTATGGACTCATTTCTATTTTCTCTACAAGGAAGGATACCCAATGAAAAATGTTTGAGCAAGCCAGGCAACACTCAGAAGGCTGAGGCAGGAGGACCCCTTGAGCTCAGGATTTGAGATCAGCTTGGGTAATGTATGAAACCAAACACCCAGAGTCCCCTGGCCACTGTAGCATAGGTCAGTGGCCTGCATGCATCTTAGCTTTTTACATGAAGCTCCCTGTAATCTGTCTCCAACTTTCCCTTCCAGATTTGTGTCTCATTTTTTTCCACCAACTTTTTCTCTCTATTTGCACTTTCTGATCCAGCTGTACCAAGCTAGTGTATTTTCTAAGTTTCAAGATGTATGTATCTTTACATTCTAAACATTTCTCAAATCCATTTTATAGGTTTTTGTTCTTTATAAGTATTTGTCAGTGGATGCAGAGTCAGTTTTGACAGGGTCTCCACCCCATGCAGCAATCCAGTCAAAATCTGATACGGTGCAGCAATCCAAACCAATCATGCTCACCTTCTCTGCCTGTAGAATGCTGCTATCCACATAGATAAGTCTGACTGCCAGGCAACTGTCAAATTCCTATCAAAGGCTTTCAGCCAACTTGTATGCTAGGTTTTAAAGAACTTCTGAGTGTACTGCTATGTAAACAAGAGTGAAAAATAGTAAAAATAGGAGCAGAAGCTCTCTATGTGTCATAGAATTAGAAGTGAGTACAATAGCAGAAATACTCTATTAAGGAGCATTTCTGTTAAGTAGATGAATATTTATATATCTATCAAGTATAAAGAATAATAAAACGAGCACTTTTCTGATCAACCCTCAGCACTGGGAATGGGTAATCAGTGTTTCTGAAGCTCTCAGTGGGTCCTCAGTTGTAATCTTGCTTTTCCTTTCTGCTAAGGGAAACCATATTCCATCAGCCAGGGTTTGTGTCTACCATCACCTTGTTTTTCATTACAACTTAATACACTTGTGTTTGTCTGCAATTATATATTCTAAGCATTTGCATAGACAAGGGTTTACAAGACAGACAAACCGTAGATATTTTCCTTCCACTTGTTCCTTTCAGCTTTATGTTCCTGAGATTTACTTACGTGGATGCATGAAGCCATGATTCATTCGTTTTCAGAGTCTGACTTCCTGTTGTAGTTTATTCTGTTGACAGATGCTTGGACTATTTTGAGTTATTTTTTAAAAACTTTTGCAAGGAGATGAACTTCCTGCTCCCCACTTTCAGAGCACTTCTAAGCTGTATCCTAGGAGAGGAATTTCTGGGTAAATATGTTGTCACTGGGCTGGTAGTGCCAAGTCGTGTCCCAGGGAGACTGCACCACTTTACAGTGCCAGCCCACGTGCCAGTCCACAGAGGTTTCCCATGGTCCATATATAGCCCGTGGTTGATACTATCTTAGTTTTCATTTCTGCTAATCTGAGAATAGTGTACAACTGTGATTTTAGCTGGCATGTTTCTGTTCACTAGTGAAGTTGGATATTTTTATGTTTATAGACCACTTGTGTTTCTCTGTTATTTTTGTGCAAAAGTATTTCTTCATAGCTTTTGCTCATTTTAAGAATTGGGATACTTATTTCTTTATTGGTTCAGAGAGGAAATTTTAAATACATTTATATACTAATGCTTTCTGAGCTATTTAGGTGGAAAATATTCTCTGCTGGCTTAAGGCTTTTCTCTTGTAATAAATACTTATGACCAGCCAAAGCTTTTAATTTTAATGTTGTTATATTTATCAGAACTCCTTAAAGTGGCTAATGCTTTCGGCCTTGCTCCAGAATCCTCCTTATACCAGGGGTATTTTTTTGTTTTATACATGTACATATATATGTGTATACATATATATATATATATACACACACACTGTGTTTTATCAAAATTTATCAATATTTCAAATGAGAGAAAATTAAATTGCTGAACATTAAATATTCTATGGGAATAATGTTTTTTTCTTCAAAATTAACAAAATTTCTAAATGCCAAACTTTTGCTGATATAAAAAACTATCAAATTGTATTTTTATACAATAATAGAATAATTTAAAAATATGAGGTTAGAATATTTGAGTTTGTTTAATGACAATGGTCTGTCATTTTTGTTTTCTATACCTTCCATGTCTGACTATGGCATTGAAAGTGTACTGACTTCATAAAACTAGGTGAAGAGTATTTGTCTCTTTCTGCTTCCTTAGCAGGTTTACATAAGTTGAAAATGATCTATTCCTTGAGAGGGTGATAGAACCCACTTGAAAAACCATCCGGTAGAGTTTGGAGTTTTCTTTGTGGAAGGATAGTTATGAAACTAATGATTTGCCAGGCATGGTGCCATATGCCAGAATCCCAGCATACCAAGAGGCTGAGGCAGGAGGATAAAAATAATCAAGCTCAGCCTACATAGCTTAATGATTTAGAAAGACTGGGTCAAAATAAAACATTTTTGAAAGGCTGAGAAGTTAGCTCAGTGGTTAGGTCCTGGGTTCAATCCCTAGTACCTAAGATTAAAAACAAACAAATGAAAACTAATGATTCTACTTCTTCAATGGTGTAGTAATATATAAACTTTTCATTTCTTTATGACTCAGATAAAATGTATGAATCCCTAAGAAATAGAACAGTAACACTGAAACATTTTCTAGTATTGTGCAATTCAATTAATGCAAGGTGATTTATGAGTATTATCCAGTTGGAAACACAAATCAAGTTCTGGCATTCTAAGATCTTTTTAAAAATTATATGAAGTAAGATGTTGAGTATATTTTACAAAAAGTCTTGAGTTACTCATGTGTTATGCATAACTTCCAGCATCTAAAAATGATTCAGAAAAATGTTTGCACGTTGAATACACAGGAGAAGCAGGGGGACTTCTGTTGTGACACGAAAGACAAATGGGGTCTCGAAGGGTGAGCCTAAATATATGTCATTCGGAGTAGATAATTTGTAAATGTGTTTGTTTAATGTAACACGTCTTTGTTTATTATTTCCCCTGGAGAAAGTGTAATTAGAGTATGCAGGATGATCGAGGAACTTTACAATTATGGAAATATGGACCCTTATTATTTATTAAAATGCTTTGTGTCTGCTTTAGAATAAGCAGTTCTTTCTATTTTTAAATTAGCTAATGAATTCCTTCTTACTTTTAGGAACCAGCTCAAAATAATATCTTCTGTGACAACTTTATGAATACTCTCCATGTACCTCTCCATATAAAACTCACCTATTAAGAAGAATAAAAAACCTTAACACAGAAAACAGAAATATTTGTCCTGAGTGTTGTTTTTTGTTTTTATTTTTGTTTTTTTGTGGTGCCAGGAATCAAACTCTGTAGTTCTTGTGCATCCAAGGTTGGCGTGGTACCACTTGAGCTAAATCCCCAGCCTTGTTCTGAGTTTTTGAATCCTTCTTCCCCTAAAGGCCAAAGAAAGGTTTATGTCCCGATCACTTCCTAGTACCCTATAGATACACATTGTTTTACACATAGCAGGCAATTCTTTTTCTGTAGTTCAATAAAAATAAGCTATGTTTATGACCATCTCCCAGTTCCTTGACTCTTTCCTAATTTATCTTTTAGTTATCTGAGTTCTACATCAGAAATAAAACAGAGCACAAAATCTTAGCGGATCACTTATCTTCCCTTTTCTAAATCCCTCATTTTTGACTGCTCAGCTGAGTCGCTGAAGGACGAGAAAGGGGTGGTGGCAGGCTTTTATATTCCTCTTGTTTTTGTTCTGAGCAAGATCCTGCTTATTCTTGTCTGGTCTGATGCTGTTGGATTTGATTCCTGTGGCCTCCTGTAACCAGACCTGGGGTGTAATCTTACACCTAACGAGACAATCATGCTCAAGCCCTGGCCTTTGCCAGTTGAAGGATGATTTATTTTTCTTCGCTGAGTTCAGGAAAGTAGAGCCTGCAGAGTCACTTCAGAGGTCAAATTGCTCTTTGCCCTGCTCCTGGTCCAGTTCTCCCACCCTCCTGCCTCTTGTGGGCCCTGGATGGGAGTTTCCCTCAGAAGGCCTCGCAGCAGACTTGAGTGAGTGGGAAGGTGGAATTCATGTTCATCTGCAGGTAGCCTGGACTGCATCTCTGTCTTCTTCTACCAAGTCTTACTATGGGTCCCTAAGTAGCACTCTCCCACTTAGAATCAACAGCGAGCTTTACAAAACTTCAGCCTGAGTACTTACTGTTGAGGTCTTTTCCTGCCTTTTCCTCTCACATCACCTCTCAGACTACGGCCTCCTGGGGATGAATGTCATGCAACTGGAGAACTCTGTAGTTCTTCAAACACATCGCTCCACTTTGTGCTTCCTATCTGGAGCACAGCCTTCTTCAGTCTGACTGCTCCCTCTCCCCAAGAATCTGTTTGCATTTTCTCCTCCTGAATGCCTTCCATGACCCCCTAGCCTGAGATAAGTACCATCTTACTTTCTCCTCTCACACCAGTATCTAGGCAGGTGATTCATATTTTGTTGTAATTATCGATTTATAGCTTCTTATTTTCCCTCTAGACTATGAACTTGAAACTACAGTAGAACTGCTCTTAAAGTGTCTAGAGAAGGCCCGTATAAGTAGGTAAGTCCTAGGTAATATGCTTGCTTATTAAATGAATTAGCCCAAGAGGAGTTGGGAGAAGCCCAGATGTGGGAATGGGAAGTCAGGCTGACTATGTTGAAGTGTTGGGCAGATGAGGAGACCTGTTGTTCAAGCATCAGCATGGGTACTAATTACAGGACCACTTGAGGGGACTCTGGAGAAAGAATGACTGGAACCATGTTGATGGCTGATCCCTGGCTTATGAGCTCAGGAAGCGAGGAATTGTGGAATAATGGCAAACCTGTATCTGCAGAGAAGGATGAATCCTGGGCAGTAAAGGGAATCCCTTTGGAAAGAATAAGCAGGTCCATGGAAATGGTCTTGGACATGGATTAATGAAGAACAACAGAGTGAGCAAAGATCAAGGCAGGGTCTTTCAAACTGCCTTCAGACATTACTCCAGGAAACAGTGTGAAGTGCTGCTGAGATGGGTCACGAAGACCCACAGATGAAATCAGGGTAAAGAGCAGATCCACTAAAGATGCTATTTGGAGGCCAAATGATTGCTTGGAGAGAGCACATTTTCTGCACCAGGTTGAGAGCAGGAGACTTTTCTGCAGTGGTCATTGGTGTGGAATGGATGACCTACTCTCAACAGCTCCTTGAAGTGGAATAGTCACCTCAATGTCCTTGTGCCAGCACCTCAGTGCTGAACCATTTCCCTGACCTGTGTCTGTACCTGCTTCCAACTACTTCTGACCCCACCCACCTCACTCATGTGACTGGACATTGGGCCTTTCTTTCTTGGCTCTACATGGCTACTCCAAGGCCTCTGCATAGCAGTTCCACTTTACCACTGACTTCCAGGCCTCTTATCTCTAGGAAACACCTTTGCCAGTAGTCTTCAATCTTAGTGCTTCATTTCTTAGGCCATTCTACTTTCTTTGTTACTGGTAGATTTGCAGGTAAGAACCAGAGTTAGATGAATGGCTTTGTGTCACAACACCACAAGAGCCCATATCCTATTTTGCAAACATTAAACCTTTTCTGAAGCTTCTGCCAGAGGAAAGGGCATAGATAGCCATGCTGTGCCATATGCTAAGCCTTTCTGGTTACCACCTTTTGGAATCTGGATGGGTCTCAGAGTTTTTGTTTGTTTTGTGTTGTTAGACAATCAAAGATGGGTTAATTTTTTTAATTGAATTCTTTATTGGTACAATTTATATACATCTCACAATCACACATAACATTGGATGGGTTAATTATTTTAAAAATCGAATTTATTTCTCATGGTTCTTGAAGGTAGAAAGTCCAAATTTATGGTGCAAGCATCTGGTGAGAGGCTTCATTCTGTAGCTTAATCTCTTGGCAGAAGCAACATGGTCAGGAGGCTACAGAGGGCCAGACAGCCAAATTCTCCTTTGTAACTCACTCTTGATGTAATGAGCCCACTACTCAGCTAACAACACTAACCCATTAACAAGAGCAGGGCCCTCAAGTCCTGCTCACCTCAAAAAGGACCCAGCCTTCAATGCTGCAGCCTTAAGGAGTACATTCCTAACATGTGAGGAGCTTTGAGGTGGGGGTAGGCGTGGGGGTGGGGGACGCAAACCATAGCAGCCAGTGACCCAAGCAGTCTGTGTAGAGGAGAGGAGTCAGGAAGCTCAATTGTCCTTCAAAGGCACTCAAAAGTAGAGTCCAACAGTGGAGAGAGGTTGAGTTTTAGATTAGTGTGTATGGTGGCTGAACAGAAAAATCTGGACAGGATTAGAAGATTCTGACAGGCTCCTACAGAAGCAGAAACACCGTATTAGGTCCACGATCCCTACTTATGTTCTATGTGGTCCAATTTTATTTTGCTTCTAGATAATGCCCACATAACCTTTCATTTCCACTCTGGTTTTCATTCTATGTTATTTTTTACCAGCTTGTGTATGACCTAGGATCCTTGTAACCAAAAAGAGTCCAAATTGGGAATAAGGATGTAGAACAAAGTAAGGGCTGCCACTGGAGGTCTTGAGGGTGGGGAGGTTTGGAGCCTTAGAAATGAAGTTTGATGAAAATTTGAAAATTTGTTTTGGAAAAAGCAGAGGGCAGAGAGCACATAACAAAACGGGTGAAGAGAAGGATAACGCAGTGCATCATCAGGATGCTGTGATCTGAGAGGAAGGACTGGGGCAGGACCTCGTGCTGGTCCTTGAGTCCCTGACTGTTCCCCCTCGTGTGGCTCAAGTAAGCTCCCTGTAAGTGTCACTAGTTAATGCACTGGGACAAGAACTTTATATAGATTAACCCACTTGATTTCTCACCATCTTCAGAGTATGTCTTATTATAATTTCCACTTTACAGATGAACATGAAATTCACGGATGATAAACTACCTGCCCAAAACCACACAGCAAATGGGGTGCCGCTGGGATCAGAAAACAGCTCAAACTATGCCAAAGTCTGTGCTTTTTTTTTTTTTTTTTTGAGACAGGGTCTTGCTTTGTAGTTCAGACTCGCCCTAAATTCACTATGTAGCCCAGGCAAGCCTGGAACTCAGCAATCCTACTGCCTCTGCCTCCCGAGTGCTGGGATTATAGGCATAAGCCGCCACGCCTGGCAAGCCTGTGCTTTTAACATGGCTTTATGCCTCCTTGTTCAGGGATCACAGTGTACTTTGTCCTCAGCTTTCCCGATGATTTTCTTGCTTTCAAATTACTACTTTTTTTTTTTTTTTTTTTTTTTTTAAGAAATCACATAGTTTCCCATGCCCAGCTTGTCTTTCTTGGGCCAGGTCATGCTGGATCCCGGAGGTGCTTGTTGACTGCGTTCAACAAGGGCTGCCAAGGAGAATTACAAAATATGCAGTGATTTTTCTTTTGGAGGAAAAAAACATGAGTAATAAGGACTGGATTCCAAGAGCAACAATCCTTGAACTATTTTTTTCTTCTTCATTAGCGAATGTTGAACTTGAAAGACCAAGGCTCTTAAATTGCTGGCTTGAAGGTCAGGCTGTTTTTTAGAACGTCAGACTTTAAATGATGTGAGCTACCTTAAAAGATGAGGTTTCACACAGTCTCCGTCACCCAGGGAAGAGGGATAATAGAAGCAGCAACATGGGTGTGTGTGTTGGGGGGATCCAAGATGCATTTTCTTGGTTCCATTGTTGCTTTGGTTTTTCCAGTCAACAGTGTCAAGTTTCTCAGGGGAGGCAGAGCATTTTACTACAAATTTAATTTTAGTTCACTATAATTTCAAAAGTTGTGGTTATCCACTGAAGTAGCCAGGCTCCATCAGATCCACTTGTTTGCAGGGGGGCTTGGCCAAGAGCCTTAATTTCCTAGGGCTTCATTCAGTTGGCCCTTCTGCCAAGTGAAGCCAATTGTACTGCTTTGGAGGCTCTTTAAATTGTAAATGGCCCTTTAATGTAAAGGAGGCTTATCTCCCTTTCTCCTAGGCCACGTTTTCTATTAAGGATGTGGTTTTGGCTTGCAGAGAGGACAGCGAAGACTCTCACTTGTCCATTCATTCACGAAATACTCATCGTCATATCACTCACCAGTGTATGTCAGCGCCAAGGCCGGTGACTAAGAACAATACAATCTTCCCTGCTGGGCTGAAATCTGGCTGGAAATATATTTACTGGGTGGGAGAAGAACACAACAAGCAACTATCTTGGCATCATTGGAGATTCACAGGGGCGCTGTCCTTGGAAGGGTCTTCTCAGACTGATTTGGGAAGTAGCAAAGACTTTGTGTTCTGGCCCTGTTCACAGCTGTTTTATCACCTCCCCAAATTCGTATGCTGATGCCTTGAAGTGGAGTCATTTAGAATGTAATCGAGATGGAGTTTTGAAAGAGTGACCATGGTAAAATGAAATCACTAAGATTGAGCGGTGTCCTGGTGAGGAGATAAAGGAGGCAGACAGGCACAGAGAGTGGAGCACCAGGCACAGAGAGGGAAGATGGCCCCCACAGACCCAAGAGAGAGGCCTTGGAAAGGACAACCTGTGTGTCCAGGGTGGCAGGTTCCAGGCCGTGAGGTAGCACGTTCCTGTTGTGTTAATCACCTCGCCTCTGGTACTTTGTTACAGCAGCCTGAGTGAATTAATTCAGGCATTAAGTGTATACTCGACAGAGATTTTTTTTTTTTTGATTGAAATGACTGTTAGCTCAGACCAGATCCATGAGAACAGTTAGCGAGGCAAAGGGCATGTTGAAGGGGAGGAGTAACTGGAATACTTCTGGTGAAGGAAGACCCCTGGAAGGAGTCATGAGACTGAGAGCAAGGTGTGCCAGCATTGGGAGGAAGATGGGGTGGTAAGAGTTGGAGGTAAGGGGGAGGTCAGCCTGGACACGCATGCCTTGCAGATGAGTGATTAGGGCTTCCATAGGACCCCTCTCCTCCTCCCATATGAAATAGAGTCACCCGGCTTATGTTTACCCTGTAATGTAATGTACACTTCAATTCCAGGAGGACACTTACCCTAACTACCATGGCTGACTCGTGAATTATTTCACTCAAGCTTCTCAGTACACTCTGAGAGTCCCTTATGATCTTTAGCATGAGGAAGCAGAGACTCGAAGAGACAGAGTAATTTTCCTAAGGACAGTCTACCAACAAGTAATGCAGCAGGATTGACTCTGTCAGTTTAGGGTACTAAATCTAAAGTATAGGTCTCTTGGCATAGCTGTGAAACCTCTTCAGGAGGTGCCTGGGACAGGCCAGGGATCCTTCTCTGGGAGATCTGGGAGCTCAGAATTTGGGGTAGGAAGTTGTCAATGATGAAAATTTTCTGTTAGCTGCATGGGATGTGTCTTTACATGTTTTGTAGGCATGCAAATGTGCATGTGTGTGAGCACCTGTGTATATGAGTGTACTGTGAATACATGAGTATATGCATGTGAGTGCATCTGCAAGGGTGTTTGCATACACATGTGAGTTTGCTGCTGGATTACATGAAAAGAGCACCTTGGAACTGCAGGGTTGGCAGTGAATCTTCCTGCCAGGGCGTGAAATTGCTGGGAGAAGGGACTACACCATGGCTTGGGTACAACCAGCAGTGGTACTGCTGAAATGCCCATGGTAGTCAGGGGCAAGAGATTAGCCTGAGGATGCCAGTAGAAACACTTCCCCTATTATTATTATTATTATTATTATTTTTTGAGACAGGGTCTCGCTTTGTAGTTTAAGCTGGCCCTGAGCTCACTATGTAGCCCAGGCAAGCCTCGAACTCAGCAATCCTCCTGTCTCTGCCTCCTGAGTGCTGAGATTACACGCATGAGCCACCATGCCCGGCATTTCCCCTATTCTTATTCAGGTTTGCACATACAGCAGACACGAGAGGACCCAGCAGACGTAGGTTCTCTCTGAATAGCTGTGAAGAACAAAAATTCGTATTTTTCAGTTCACTGTGGCTACAATGCACCATGAGCATAAAATACTCCTGCACCCTCCTTCTTGCCTCTCGCCCTTATCCTAGTTCTCCCCCCTCAGTCCTTGCAAAACTTACACATACCCCAAGGATGCTAAGTAAAGTA
The DNA here is from genome assembly GCA_004025085.1 of Thryonomys swinderianus. NCBI lineage: Eukaryota > Metazoa > Chordata > Mammalia > Rodentia > Thryonomyidae > Thryonomys > Thryonomys swinderianus. The sequence continues at coordinate 39,989 of PVIC010001304.1, read as the reverse complement.
GTTGACAACTTTGTCTTTGATGTTTTATTTCAGGAAGCTACTTGAACAGAGGGTAATTATTGCTGCTAATGGCAGCGATTTCCCGATAATCTGGTTACATGTCTTATTTCATTTTAACATCAGAGCAGCAGTCTTTACCCACAGCTGGACTGGGCCCTGGGGACCCGAGCCTTGCTCTCTTTGGTCTAATTACCTCTGGAGGAGCCTGAGAAGGAAGCTGAGCCCGGGACGAGGGGCAGGATGGGCAACTTCTTGACCCACAGTGTTCAGGCCCTTCTCAGCAACATCTGTGCCACAGGGGAGAGGCAGATGATCTCACCCTGGTCCCTCACATCCCAGTGAGAACTTGCCAGTCACAGGGCCATGCTCCAAGGGACGAGGTTTGCCTTTTTGTTCTTTTACCTAGCAGTTGATAACACGGAAAGCCAATAGCTGTATCAGTGCCCTAACAGCCTCGTGAATGGCTTTTGCCTTTTAAAACTTGTTTTACAGGTGGCAGTGAGGTTGTGAGATAGATTCATTTTAAGACAATACATGAGACTCTAGGCTGGGGTGCTTCTTCTCTAGCTCTACATCAGTGCCTGCTCCATTTTGCTTCTGATCTGGAATTTTCTCTCAAAGTGTGTTGCGAGCTGAAAGTGCTCATACACTGGAGCCCGCCACACCAAGACTTCAGTTCCTTCTCGGCCACCCACAATGCCCTGTGACTGTGGAAAAGAAGAGACCGCATCTTTTGGTCTCTTCATTTTGTAGAACGTGGAGCTTGCCTGGTTGACCTAAGGATTAGGCAGGAGACTTAGGGTACTGGGAATAGATAGTTCCTTCTGATCGTGGTTTTTTAGTGATGGCCTGGGTAGGAGGAGCTTCAAGATCTTATTAAATGTAACTGTATAGAAAATTCAGGTGTTACAAATCCAACAGAGAGGGAGTTGTGGACATGTTTGAACAATGCCTTGCAACTGAAGGACAGTGGTCCTGAAGAACAGACTTGAGGATGACCTGCTGGTCATGGGCAGACTTGGGAGAGAAGAGAATGCCCTGGGCTTGTTCTCTCTAGCACCCTGCACTTCTTTAACAGCCGTTTTCAATATGTTGACAATTTAGCAGAACAGGCTAAAATAATACGTCGGGAATTTTTGTCCTACAGCTATGAAAAGACCTGCGGGAAGAGAGGTTGTCTTTAATCAGGTCATTTCATTTGATCCAAGGTGGGTTTTAATTTGTTTTATTTCTAAATGAAATAAACCTTAAGAAAAAAATATTGTTCAACACGCGTTTCTATACATATTTCCTGGCTTAAAGAGTACAGGTTCAGGGCCAGAGGGTTAGCTCAGTGGTTCCGGCGCCTGCCTCGCATGTGCAAGGACTGAGTTCGATCCCCGGGAACCACATATAATGCTGGGCATGGAGACACACCCACCAACAATCAACATCACATACCACAATGCTGGGCGTGGTGGCTCACGCCTGTAATCCCAGCACTTGGGAGGCAGAGACAGGAGGATTGCTGAGTTCGCGGTGGCTTGCCTGGGCACCATTGTGAGCTCAGGGCCAGCCTGAACTACAACGTGAGACCCTGTCTCAAAAAGCAAAAAAAAAAAAAAAAAAAAAAGAGTACAGGTTCAAAATCTGGGCAAACATAGAAAATATAAAACAACAAATGAAAACATATGCTGGCTACTCTTGGTAAGTTCATTTGTAAACAATATTTCCAGGAAATAATACATTTCCAAGCCACATGAGGTGGTTGAGGTAGGACATGGAGAATATCTTATTGTTAACGTTCTAGGCTACAAATAGGAAGAAGTGTATACTTTTCTTCATAAGTTTTTAGCTCCATGTAAGTCTATGCAGAGTAATAGAAAAAGAGCTTTTATACCATAACTAAAAATGTCTGTATCATAGATAGGGGTTGAAGCATGATAATCATTCTCAATCTCCTTATGTGTTCTGAATCAATTGGAAAATAGACTCAAGAGGCAAATGAGCAACGGCAAAGGTCTGGCTTCATTGTTAGTAGCATTGGAGGTATTGTGTGGCAGGCCTTGGACCTGAGGCCAATCAGGCTTCCTATTGATTTTTCCAAGACCAGAATTTAGGATGACACGATGAAGGGAGAGTATAAAACTACAGAGTGGACAAATGCTTAGGGCAATGTAAGAAGAAGTACTGCTCTTTAACCACCTACTTCTAATAACAAAGACCCTAGGTCAAAGTTCTTAATTCCACTTGGTCTAGAAGCACAGAATGATGAAAGTTAGACTCTTGCTACTCAGCCATGAGATACTTCATTCCTTCTCCATGGGGAAGAATTCTACACAGTGTGGGGAAGAGGGGCCATAAATTGTAAGACAGGCAGTCTACTTAGCAATGCATGAAGAGGAAAAAGGGTATGTAACATTGAGCACTGCTATGATTTCAGTGCATCCCACAAATTTTATATGTAGGAAACTTATTCTGTGTCATAGATTGGAGAGTTTGATATGCATCCCAAAAGCTCATAGGCTGGAAGCTTGGTCCTCAGTGTGTAGCCCTGAGAGGTCATGAAACTGTGGAGTCTAGTATGAATTAAGTAGATTATTGGATCTCTCAGAAGACATGTGTTTAGTTATCTAAGGATCCCAGTTAGTTGCAAAGCTGGGATATTATTATAAAAACAGTGAGCCTAGCCCTTGAATCTCTCTGGCTTCTTGTCTCACCATGTGCTTTTCCTCTTGCACACACAGCCACCATGATGCCACTTGCCATGCTGTAATGATGCTAAGGAGACCCTTCCTAGAGACCTAGCAGATGAGGCTACTTCATCTTAACTTTCAGCCTCAAAACTGTATGCTAACTGTAACCACTTCACTGAGAGTGGTATTTGACACTGTGATTGAGTCTAGAGCACTTCCTTCATGAATGAATAACCCCTTGTGTAGGAAGGATGACTGGATTAACAGATTATTGAGGGAGTGGCTTTGTTATAAAAGGCAGCTCTTCTGGCACACTTACTCTGTCCTACTATGTCATGCCCCCTGCTGTGTGGTAATGCAGCAAGAAGACCCTCACCAGTGCTAAGAAGATGCCAACAGTCTGCTCTTGGATTTTCAGCCTCTAGAACCATGAAGGAAGCAAATTTTTATTCTTTATGATGCATTCTGTGGTATTTAGTTACAGTAATAGAAAACAGATTAAGATAATGGCAATAAAAGATGTTAGAAGCATCCCAACGAAGGATGCTAGAGGCTTCCTTTGAACCTCATTTGAGAAAGACTACCCAGGTTTCATATACCAGTCATAAGACCAGGGTCCCAGGCTACTTACATTCTGTCCCAACTAAACTACAATGTCAAAGGCCTCATTAGGACAAGTCACCACACTTAAGAAAGAGATATACATAATAACCACTGTTTATTATTAAGAATGCAGCATAGGAACAACTAGTTATGCCCATGAACCAGGAGGTACAATTTTGATGCCCTCTGTAGGCACACTGCTCTCAGGCTCCCCAAATCTTGTGCTAGAGGCACGGTTGATTAAATCATTAACCACCTGTGATTGACATCAGTCTCAAGTCCTACTCCTCCACTCTAAGATTGGGGGATGGGTCTGACACCTCCAAACCTGTAATCACATGTGTGGCCAGCTGATATCTTCCAAATATCTATAAATCCCTTTGAGTCACTCAGTTAGCATAAACTCAGGCATGATGGAAGGAAGCTCCATATCTTCAACGGTAGACTCTCACCATTCAAGAAATAGGAAATTCTGGCGTTTTAAAAAGCCTCTCTCTTTGTCTTTCCATCAGTTTTCAAGTTAGTAAATAATGATTGCTGAGCTTGGCCAGCTGGTTGAAAAGTCCAGAGGCTTCTAGCATCCATCACTGGCAAAACATCAAAGCTTCTATCTCAGTGAATGGTTATCCTTGAGAGCCTAAGTGAGCCGACTCAGGAGGGTATGGCAGGAGCTCTCAGGTACCATACTGTCCACAGAAGTGATACAATGGGACAGGAAATCTCCAGGTTTGGGCAAAGGAACTCCTAGAATTCTTCTTTGAAGGCAAGAAAAAGCCTTGTCTGGGGTTGGCCAAATCTTTTGCCTTCTGCCATAAAGGGGAGGAGAAAAGTAAATGATCTGGCAAAGAGCTGAGCCAGGAGGGGAAAAAAAATAACCCACCTGCTTGTTTTTCAAAGAGATCTTTGCACAACTGCACTGGGAGGCATGCTGGGTGCTCCAGCGTGGTGGCATCGGAGCTGGCACAGCTGTTGCCCTGGCTGCATTTCACTTAAAAATACCAACAAAGGTTTCTCCTTTCATGTGGACTCACATTTGCTTTGAGCTTTAAGACACGATGAGAAATGGTTAGGGTGGGTGAGGGAGGGTGGCAGAGAGGTGGGTGGGCGTATTTTCATCCTGCCACTCTCTTTGAACTGCAAACCACAGGTTTTGCAAATCCTTTCCCTCAGGGCAATGGAAATGAAATTACCTGCCTGAGGAATTTCATCATGAAAGTGAACTTACACCCTGGATGCCAAGCTCGGTCCTGACACAGACGTTTGATGGGTAGGAGAGAGGCGGCTCCTGGGAAAGAAGCTCTAATTGAGTAGGTGGAAGGGAAGGGAAGCTGCATCCAAGAATTAAGAAATCTGGGCCTTGGGTCTGAGTAGGTCTCTCTGAGGCTGGGGCCTCAGTGTTTCCATCTTTGAAAGTTGGAGAGATCAGATCTGAAGTGATTTTGCATTTCTCCAGTAGGAAATTAGATGATTCCAAAGCCTGGCAGGACCGGGCAGGGCTTTTGGAGGAGGAAACATGATCGGGGACAGCAGTTGGCAGAGGAATACAGGGAGCACCTATTTATTTAGCTGGGCAGAGGCCGGCAGGCGGGGCCTGTGGAGTGGCCTAGGATGCCTTAGGCAGGTGCGGCCCCTCTTGGGCACGGGGAGATATAGATCATGCCTTGATTATTAGCAAACTCCAAAGGAGGTGCTGGGACTTCATTTTTTTTTTTTTTTTATTTTTAGTGTGTGACTTTCTTTAAAGTTAGGAAAAAATATTTGCCTTGATCTGTGTTTTCCAGTCTCCTTCACAACATAAAAAATAATAAGGGAGTCAAGAGTATAATCTTGATTTTACTTCCTCTTGCCTCCCTTCCTCTCCTTTCTTCTTCCCAACGCCACCCCTCCTCCCTACCACAAAAACCACAGTTTGATTTTTAATTGAGGCCTGTGCCGATGGCCTCTTAGCTCAGAACAAGGCCTAACTCATCTGCAGAGGCTGCTGTCCTGCTTGGGTGTCTTTGGTGATCATGCATCTACAGGCTCAGAGCTGGAATCTGGAGCCTTTTGATATAGTGCTTCTCAGAACTGTCATTAAAAATGTTTGATCTGTCACAGACCTTCACACTTAGAAAACTCAGTAAAAATGACCTACTGTAGAAATACAATGAAAGCAAAAAATGCATACACACTACAAACCCCAGTTTTAAAAAATTTTAAAATCTAATAGCCATAAAGTACTCGAGCTATTCTGTCAAAAAGTCTAAACATTTGCCCTCAATTTCAGGGACTGGCCATGGCTTGGAGCTTCAGTGTCCATGTCCGAAGGTCAAATGCCCTGAGGCTGCTGTGGGAGCCAGTGGACAGGTGCCCTGGAGCCCTGTGTCTTTGATGCTCCAGTTCATGGTTCTGAGGTGAAGTGAGTGAGTGGGGTAGCAGGGAGCAAGCTCTCAGCACTTGGCTGCTGCTCTGTGAATTGCCTGTTAACTACTTTGCAGAGAAGGGAGCCAGTCTGATTTTACTCTCACTCTTGACTGTGCCGTTTTCCCCTTTTGTCTCATGCCCTCTTATGCAGCTACTGGTCTGTCCACCCTCTCTGCCTTTTCTAAAGGCCCACTGTCCAAGAGGACAGGAACTAAGTCCGTTTATTCACTGCCATTTCCTGTTTCTTAATGAGGTGCCTGGTATACTCAGGTGGCCAGTTACTATTTGGTTGATAAAATATAATGTCCTTGTTAACAATCTGAGCCTATTTAGGTGGGAAAGTACCATCTACCCAATGGTTGACCAGCTGTGGATCTCAGAAAATCATAAATACTGTCTTCTATTTCTAATGGGCAGAGGCCTCATCTGTTCAAATTGGATGTGAGTTTGCCCGTGTTTCACCAGAGCCCTTGGTGTCTGTGGAGCTGAGGGGAACAGGGTTGGCTGGTCTTCTCTGCCCTCAAGGAAGGTCCTGATAGCTGTGTCCAGAGTTCTGGATGAGGAGGGGTGCATGGAAGTGGAGAGCAGTGAGGGTGGAGTCTTGCACAGAGAGGGTAAAAGGTAAGTTAGTGCAGGCAGATTTTAAACTGTGGACCCTAGAATATTTAAAGGCTTGTAGAGAGAGAATTGAATTCATTTCTAATAGCATGTTATGGACATAGGGTCTGGGGCCAGATGGCCTGGCTCCCCTGTGGCTTCTGAAGTTTTCTAACTCTCTCTGTGCTTCCTTCCTTCACTGGTAGGTAAGTGTCATGGTACATCTACCCTTAGAGCTCTGCAGACTAAAAGTGAAGATACTTGTAAAGGACTTAGCTTAGTGTGAGTATACAGTAAGTTTATTTAAGAATTACATTTTTTTTTTGACCTTTGGGAAAGTAAGGTCCGAGTCTTGTTTAAGCTTGTAGAATGAAGTGGTAAAAGAGCCTAAACTAAAATCTCATTCTCTCACATTTCAGTTCTGCATTTCTTTTTCTTTAAACATAGCCATACAACTCTATGGTTGCAAAGTAGCTTGGATATCACCTATTTTCATCATCCATTCACCCCCTTAACCCACAGGGGACACATTCCCAGAAGTCTACTCGATGTCAGAACCTTTAGCTACCTCTGGACCATGTATTTCTGGCTTTTCTTATATATTTATATCTACAGTTAAGTTCCACTTATAAATTAGGCCTCAGGAAAGATAAGCAACAATAATGAATAATAAAATAGAGCAATCAGAACAATATGGTTTAGTACAAATTATGTAAAACTTACGGATGGTTTATTTCTGGAATTTTCCATTTTATATGTTTGGGCTGTGGTTGGCTGTGTGTAACTAAAACCTCAGCAAGGAAATCCGCAGGTAAGTGGGGACTCTGGGTAGGGAAACCAACACCCAGAAACAGAGTGAGAGACTCCAAGAGACTCAGCCCTGTGCTCCGAGGCCAGACTGGAATGCAGCCGTCCTGACTGCTCTCCACTGGGCCAAGCAGAGGCCCATTTATAACACAAAAAGGTGGCGGGTTAAGAATCAGTGCTTATGTGCCAAACCTAATCTTTCTTTAGGAAATAAACCCATGTGGAGCAGTTTGGGCTTCGCGTCTTTTCTAGTAAAGTAGAATCTAAGAAAAAACTGCCATCTCTGGCAAATCACAAATCTTTCAGCTTTTGAAATTATTAGAACTCCGTGGCAGCATTTTCACGGAGGAGTCTGGCCTAAGGGTACAGGAGTCTAGGACTGAGCCACCCCAGAGTGAGAGGTCTGGAGTTAGCTGACTCTTTGACTATGAGTATCCTGGGAACTACAAGGGTCTCCTCTTCTTGTCCCCTCTGGCTGTGTGAGTATTGCAAGAATTATGCAAGCAAAGATCTGTGAGCTGCAGCTTTGGAGTCAAATGCAGTCCGTTCCTCCCTTATTTTTGCAAATAAAGTTTTATAGAAGTACAGATACCTCATTTATTCAAGTGTTGCCTAAGCTACATTTGCTCTATAATAGCTGAGTTAAGTTATTATGCACAGGCCAGTATTTTTATTATCTAGCTTTTCAAAATAAAATACTCGTTGACCCCCTTCCTAAATGATTTTAAATATATAAAAGGGTTGTTTGTTCATTTTTATAGATTCGTAATACACACACACGCATGCACACACACATACACAGACATCCCTTTCCCACACTAAGTTTGCTGAAATGAGGATAAACAACAGCGCTGATCTCCTGGGTGTAGTTGGGTGGATTAAATGAGTTATTTCAGGTAATGTGCTTAGAACAGCGCCCAGTGGGTCATACATCCTCGGTGCAGCTCCACAGACTCTATAACCTTTGTTTTAATGGTTCTACCATTTCCTAAAGTGCTCTCAATACACGCTCATTATTTCTTTACATGAGAGTGGTGAAGGCATGGGGCAAAGGCAGGTTGGCAGGCACGATGTGTTTAATAGAGTGGGAGCCATTTTGCATGGGTTGCTTTCTGGTTCCCTTATCTGTGTGCTCTTTCTTAAAAATTTTGTTTTCCACTCAAAATTTTTAAAGAACGTTTAACCTGTAAAGGTAAATTTCCACTTATAAAGGACATTTTGTGCTAATGCTGGAATGAAAGAAGAGAGAGAAGACTGGGCTGTCAGCCTGAGGCCTGGGTTCTAGGCCTGTGTTTTTAATTTGCCATGTGACCTTGGTTAAGTAGCCTATTTTCATGATATTTCCAGCTCATGCCCAGCTTGTCTGTGGGGTCCAGACTGTAAAATCATTTTCTGATAGGCAGGCAGGCCATCCTGTTTCTCTTCCTGTGGGCCCCTTCAAGACACCCTTCAGCTTTCAAAGGGCGCTTTTTATAACATCTCTCCTTCCCTCTCCAGCCCTGAGTATATATTTCACGTGTTTTAACCTCTGTGATTACATTTCTTTTGGGAAGAGGGTCAGTGGCAACAGGCCACAAATGGATTGCTGGAAAGGTCTGATGAGACTCACAATATATTGTTCTACCCCTTGAAACTTGGGCCAGAAATCCCACGCTTTGGGAGATGCAAATGCTGGCATCACTTAAAAAAAAGCATTTCCTCCGTCCAAACTTCTGCCTAGTGGCCTGGCATGATACAGATGCTCTTGGGAGGCAATTGGGATGTCAGTCTGTGCCAGGAGGCTGCATGCCCGAGGTTGCTTGGCAATCCTCAGGCCTCTAAGTAACTACCTCCCACACATCTACTCTTTTAACTTTCAGTCTTTTAAAGAACACTTGCAAGTAGACTAGTGTTTCATCTTCAAATAATCCTTAGAAATAGGCATGACACATATTATTCCTCTATGAGATAAGAGAATGGAGGCTAACAGAGTGATATAAACTATTCAAGCTCTTACCAGGTCATACTGAGGCTCAGGAAGGAATAAAATACTTATCTTTTAGGTCCCGGTCCTGGGATCTTTCCTCTTCTATACAAATATTTTAAAATGGCTTTTTGTCTTAAAATTTCCCATAGCTGGCCTTAACTCCAAGTAAAATTTTCATGTATAAAGTCAATATTGTGCAGCTGGGCAGGGAACTGGCGAGGAAGAAATCTCACAGTAATGGGCTTTGACGCTAGATGGGAGCCACTGAAACAAGAAGAAAAAAGTTCTATAGTACAGAGGAAAAAATACTATTTTATTCACTTAAGAGGAAACTGGACCATGCTACTGTGGCATTAGATTCTAACATAATAATTTCAAAGACTATGAAGATGTTGACATGAGAACTTCTGTATGGATACAAGAAATAATACATGTGATTGAGATTCTAAGGGCTTGAGGAAATTTTTCTCCTGCTTGAAACCTTGATTTTCCTCTTACAACATGAGAGGGTGGGTGTGTCACTTAATTTAGGCTGTGTTGGCAGTAACAACTATCTTATAAGCACTAGTAACTTGTGACGATAAGATTTATTTCTTACTCTTTTAAATTGGCTGCGGCTGGACTTCATGTATTCCTTTTCCCTGGATCAGGACAGAGGGACAACACTTCCACAAGACATGCCAACCTCCTGGTAGAGGAGGAGGTCATGGCAGAACCATTGTTTGTCTACTAAAGTTTTTGTGAGCAAATGATGTATCATTTTCTTTCATGTTCTGTTGGACAAATCAAATCACATGGATAAGTCCAATGATAATGGGATAGGAATTGTGATTTTTTTTTCCTTTGGATTGAATCCCAATGGAGAAGGATCTTATAAGAAGGCTGAATAATACTGTCCAGCACTGTGGGTCTAGCTATTTCATGAACATTTGGACGCCTCAGCTTAAATGCAACACTTCTGTTATGGTTTGGATGTATTCCCCTAAATTCCTTTTCTGTAAACTTCATCCCCAGTGTAATAGTATTGGAAGGTGCGGCTTAATAAGAAGAGACTGAGACACAAGAGCTCTTCCCTGATGAGTATGCTGATATTATCAGTGCAACAGTGGGCTGCTCATTTCCAGAATGGGCTTTCCATGAAGGTGAGTTTGCCCCTCTCTTGCACTCTTGCTTTCTTTCTTTCTTTCTTTTTTTTTTTTTTTTTTTTTGAGACAGGGTCTCGCTTTGTAGTTCAGGCTGGCACTGAACTCACTATGGAGCCCAGGCAATCCTCGAACTCAGCAATCCTCCTGTCTCTGCCTCCCGAGTGCTGGAATTACAGGTGTGAACCACCGCACCGGCACTGTGGTATGCAGTATTGATTGCTGGTGGGTGTGAGTCTCCACGCCCAGCATTGTATGTGGTTACCGGGATCGAACTCAGGACCTTGTGCTTGCGAGGCAGGTGCTGGAACCACTGAGCTAACCCTCCGGCCAGCACTCTTAACTTTCTTGTCCATCTGCTTCCTGCCACAGAACTGTACAGCATTAAGGGCCTTGTCAGACACTAACACCTTGATGTGAGACTTCACAGCCTCCAGAATCATGAGTCAAATCAACTTCTGGTGTTTGTGAACCACCTAGCCTGTGACATTCTGTTTTAGGACAGACGAAATAAGACAATACCCACAACTGAAACCATCTTCTTTGCTCCCCAAATGTACTTCTCTTTCTCCATCTTTTCATTACAGTAGTGATGCCACCATCACCTATGTCAGAAGTGAGGAGTTATCCTAGACTCTTCTCCCTGGATTACATGTATCAACTCAGTCCTATGTATTTTATTTTTCTATTACCTCTTGAATTCATCCCTCCTCTATAGTTCTTTGCCATTTTCATAGGAATATTTACTGTTGGAAGTCACTAATGTTTACAGCTTAGTTGTTACTGGAACCAAACATGGCCTAAATTAAGTGGTACATATACCTTCCCATTTTATGATCCTTGGTTGAGGAAGGCCTTGTCTATCATAATAGTTTCCTCATGGATCTCTACCACCAGTTTCTGGAATCTAGTATGAGGTGTGGATTTTAGGGGGAGAAAGACATCGTGTAACCTCAAAGTTATCATGAAATTATTCTTGAATAAATCCTCAGTAAACTATTTCCTCTCTCTCCCTCCTCACTTCTCCTCATCAAGAGAAAGGGATGGCATCAAATACATTTAAGAAGAGCTGACCTCAAGTAATCTCAGTGAATTCTTCTGTCCTGCTTTTTAAATATTATAAACAAAGATGATAGGAAAGAGCAGCGCTCTCCTGTGTGACGCCACACAAGTGAGTGGTCTATTCACCCTGGGCCCCTCCCCCCTTGACATGAGGAATTTGGGTCAGCCCTGTTCATTGTCTTGCTCCTTTCCATGTCTGTCCGTGACCCACCCCCTCATCCCTCCTCACCTGATTCTAGGGTCTCCAAAGGGAAAGAGAAGCAGGACAGGGCCTCTGCTGGGAATGGTGACCCTAGGAGCAGTGTAACTCCTGCTATCTAGGAAGTTTATGATGTGAAGTCAGAGCAACAGAGAGCAGGAAGGGGCCTCTGTTATGTGACAGTCTTGCTGCTGCATGTAAGTATGAAGACCTAAAGGCTCAATGTGGTGACGTGGTTTATCCAACACTGTTATAGCCCACACTAGGACACCTGTGAAATAGTGCCAGATATGCTCAAAGAAAGTCTCAAGGCTGTGTGCCTGACTCTTTGTGTGCATTTTCTCTTTCATCTTGTTTATTTTATTTTGATAGCATTGACCTTCTCTACCATTTGTTCTATTTGATAAATAATATGCATACTTCCTGAAATTCTCACTGATGTATTTGTGATGGACTTGAGAGCCAGATGGGCTACAATGTTGGGAGGGGGCTAGCCTATGTGGTAGAAGATCTGGAGCTTAAATATTAATCTGTGACTCCTATGCTGTGTGACCTTAGGCTAATGCCTCTTTTCTCTGAGCCTCAGTTTCCTCACTTTGAAAATAGATGTAGATAAAAATTTGCATGGTTACACAAAATTTTTGGTCTGTTTCTTATAAAATTTAAATAAGAAGTATATGAAGTTACCTAGCACTGAATTTGATAGCTTATCATAAAATAATTTGATCCAGCTTTTCACACTTCTACAGAAGTTCCTGCTCTGTGCAAAGTACTGGGTGGCAAAGATTGCCCATTGTCATACAGCACACACCAGCCACCTGGAAATCAGAGCTTGCTTACCAGGCTACTCACCAACCAATAACTGCGAAGGACAGAAAAGGGGCTACAGAAGGCTGCACAAGGTGAAGGTAAGACAGGGGAGTGATTAATTCTTTGCAATCTTTGGAGGCCTCCCAGAAGAGAAGATATTGGAGAAAATGTTTTGGAAGATGAAACTGAACTTTGTAGGTGAGAAATCAGGGTAATTTTAGGGAAATATGATACTGTGAGCAAATGCATAAAGGTATGAACATGCATGGCTTTGGGAAAACTAAAATAATTTAAAGCTGGAGCAGAAACTAGAAGCAGTGATGGAGGACACTAGGGGTGAAAAATGAGAGTAGAAGAAAGCATTCGTTCTGGGCCGGATCCTGAGACTACTGGAGTGAGAAATGGAAGAGTGGACATTTATTCTCAGCCAGAGCTCGCAGGGTGGTGGCTTGGAATTACCCAGTGTTTTGCTTGATTGACTCGGGGCCTTAGCTTAGGTGAGACATGCACTGTTCAATTCTACTTTCTGTGGTCTTCCCACCTGACTGAGCCTAACCTACTGCTTCACTTCCCTTTATTCCTGACCTGGACCATGAAAGCTTTCAAGGTTGAGAGGCGGAAGCAGAACACAAACGAAGTGGGTCTGACTTTTAGATTGATGGATAGGGCTAGATCCCCCATGAATTACTGACTGTAATGCCAGCATCCAAAAACCCCACTAGGAGTCCAGCTGGGAGATGGTAAGGTCCTCATCTAAGGCAGCAACAGAGGGTATGTAGAGAAGGGAATGAATCTGAGAACCATCAGGGAAGCAGAATCCACAGGGCTTAGTAATACATTTCGATAAAAGGGATAGGAAGAGGGAGAGAGATACCAGACTAAAGGATTTGTGAGGGCAAACTGGTGTCCTGGAGTCCTGGCTGGTGTCTGATGCCATAAATAATTCTCAAATAACTAAATAAATGGAAAAAAGGGCTTCAGATTGTACCCAGGTTTCTAACTTTAAAAGGGAAACCCAGGACATGCTCAATGGTTCTTAGTTGAATGTGAGTTGCCTATATCTAATAATAATGTTTTGACTCCTGTTTCAAACTCAAGACCAATTTCCCATGATCCAGATACCCACTGAAAGTCCACAGAAGGAACTTGGCTGGCTCTCGAGAAGCATAAATTAGAGTGCTTGTTAAGGGGGGGGGGGTGCTGTCTAGCATTTCCCTCAGGAGCCATGGACCAAAGAAGTACAAGCACTGAGTTCCTTAGTTTTTGGAAAGTTAGAAGACATCCAAAGGGGGAGCTGCGGGGAGGTGAGGTGGCCCCTCCTCACTATTGAGGCAATAACAAAGATATTACCAAGAAAATAAACAAGTGCTCTGGATAGAAGAGTTTATTCCATTGGCCAAATATTAAAATATCAAAGATTTAGGAAAGGATACAGTTCTGGGCCTTTGATGTACCATAAAGGCCCATTTCATGCTCCAGTCAGGAGTATTTCTGGGCAAAGATGGAGTGGTATTTTATGTCACCTCCTAAGCATAAAGGGCACTTTATGAGTCAAAGGAAGCCAACTTCTCACATGGCCCGAGGCTGGCAGGTTACTAGTTTGAAATCTAAACACCAACTTGGGTTCCAAAACAAAATTCCTCCTATTACCTCCTTCCCAGCAGAGCTTTGCTCAGGTTGTCAGAGGCAATAAAGTGGGAGGTCGGCCCTGGGCCAGGCAGATAGATCCCAATGGCTCCTGCCACACGGAGGCCCAGAGTGCACAGGACCTGTATTAGCGACAACTCGGGGCCTCTTACCAAGCTGTGATGGCCAGGAGAAGATCTCCAGCCTGGAAAATTTAAAAAAATAGTGCAAGAACAGGTTCTCAGTAAGTCCTTTCTGGATGACTAAGAATTGAATAAAGCCTCCCTCAGATCTTTGCTTAAATGTTTCCTGCTCTGAGGAAACCACTGAACTCTTGTCCCCTCCCTCACTGCTTGGTCTCCCTTGATATTCTATGATACAATATCAAGAAAGGATGTGTGCTACTTGTTTCTTTTTTTTTTTTTTTTTTGAGACAGGGTCTCGCTTTGTAGTTCAGGCTGGCCCTGAGCTCACTATGTAGCCCAGGCAAGCCTCCAACTCAGCAATCCTCCTGTCTCTGCCTCCTGAGTGCTGGGTTGACAGGCGCGAGCCACTATGCCCGGCACTGTGGTATGTGGTGCTGATTGCTGGTTGATTGTTGGTGGGTGTGAGTCACCATGCCCAGCATTGTATGTTGTTACGGGTATCGAACTCAGGACCTTGCACTTGCGAGGCAGGCGCCGGAACCACTGAGCTAAATCTCCGGCCCTGCTATTTGTTTCTTTATCTGCTGCTTCATGTTTAAATGGGAAGCTTCTTATGGACGTAGGCTGTAGAGTTTTCTTTGTGGGAGAACATTGCCCAACACAGAGAAGGGGCTTGTGAATGAATGAGTGAATGAATGAATGAAGGTCTCTTAATGATGCTCCTTCCCCTTCATGTGATTGTAGTTTGGTGGAGAAGGCAGACAGTGATGCAGAGAAATATGCAGTATGGTTGGGGATGAAGGAAGCACCTATGCAACTTGTTGGACAAAGACGTGAAAAGACATCTTGGGAAAAGTGGGTTTGCCGGAGAGAGCTGACGGGCAGGTAGGAGTCAGGCAGAAAGGGATGAAGAGAGTTTCCCCAGTGGGAGGAAGACTTCTTGCAAGTCCTAGCACTGCCGAAGATGTGGCTGAGCAGAGATATGCTGAATGAACAAAGGCTTTACAATGCAGTTTATTTTCAAATAATTCATCTAAAAGACCAGTCTGAAAAGTGCTCCCTATAAGTTCTTCGTTGTTCTCAGTTGTGCGTTGTCTTATTTTGGTTTTCTCTGAGAAAATGTAAACATTCCCAGAAACATGAGCACAT
Source organism: Thryonomys swinderianus (assembly GCA_004025085.1). Taxonomy (NCBI): domain Eukaryota; kingdom Metazoa; phylum Chordata; class Mammalia; order Rodentia; family Thryonomyidae; genus Thryonomys; species Thryonomys swinderianus. The sequence continues at coordinate 24,804 of PVIC010001304.1, read as the reverse complement.
TGACATAGAAACTTGGAAAAAACAAAACAAAACAAAACAAAAATAGGCAACGTAAGAATTGCTTCCTCCTGTAAACATTTACATGGTATTTTAGGAAAGAAAAGGACTTCAGGGATCACCTTATGACAGGTGATGAAAAGTGCACAGAATTTGAAATTTGAGGGGTAGGGTTCAAGAGTTACATCAGTCCTTACCAGGCCCATCATGTCGCGCCTCTCAGGTATAATTCCCAAGCTGGAAGAACCAAAAGAAGGTGTTTGATGCACCGAAAAGTGACAGAAAAATGAGAGGAATTTATTTTTATTATTCTCAGTGTATCATTTCAATTTATTTACTTCAAACTGACAGCAAAATTCTCTTTCACTATACATTCTCAGTTCTAACCCATGTGCAGATTTATGTATCCAGCACCTCAGCACAGACACAGATGAGCCTCCTCCTGCTCAAGACTCTCTCGGCTCTGTCACAGCTAGTTCCTCCTCCCCCTATCCATGAACCAACAGCCTCTGCGCTGTCTGTTGCATCCTGTGGGGGTAGATTTTTCTCTAGGGTCTGAAAAAAAATCCTGCATCGATAAAAGAATTAGAGATGTTAAGTTTAGAAGGAGAAATAATATCACTTTATTGGAAAGAGAAGATAAATGGGGAGGCAAAAATCACTTTATTAGGAAAAGGAGAGAAAATAGGTAGTCAGAGGACTAGTTTATAAGGTAGAGATTCCAGACCTGCCCTCCTTGGGTCTTTGTTCTCAGCCCCTTCATAACTTGATGAGAAAGAAACTCTCTCCGGCTTGAGAGCTGCTATAACTTCATGGGCTATTTTGAGCTTTGAGACCCCTGAGTTGGCCTTTGGCCCTTCTATCATACTTGGATAAGCACTTCTTTGGTCTTTTTGTGCTCTCTGGGTGCTTATCCTATGAGATTGACTACAGGCTTGCATTCCATGCTGAATTAGTAAAACAGAAACATGTATATTTTAGTGTATTAATATAGTGAGAATAATAAAATACATATGTACTTATGTATGTGTGTGTGTGTGTATGTTTAAGTGTTAGTGTACATTTTGTATACTAAGTGAGTTTTTAATGATACAGTCCCCCCATTTCATTTTTGTTGCACTAAATTGAAGACAAAGGAAGGAGGGAGCTATGTCTTGCCAGGAAGTGAGCCAGGTTGACCTTCGCAGCTCTCTGTTTATTTTGCTTAGCTATGCTCTCTAGTAGGGGTTTAACTCTTCATCTGCCAGAAGCTTCACTGAGGTCCTTCAACTTTTCCTATCTGCCCCCCCAACTTTCCTTACTATTTCATTGTTTTGTGAATAAAAGGTGACTGATCATGGGCTCATATCATATGCATCCTTCTAAGGCTGACCTCTTTTACCCTGCAAGATGCCCCTGAAATTTAAGGGTTTCCTTTCGTATTGCCAAGTAGTATTTCACTGTATAGATATACCACAGTTTATTTGTCCATTTATTCATTGGAAGACATATAAATCATTTCTACCTTTTAATGATTATGGAGAGTTCTACTATGACCACTTATGTACAGGTTTTTGAATGAACATACATTTTCATTTCTCTCATTTTCATTTTTCTATCACATATTAAGTAATATTTGATTTTACAAAAAATATCAAGCTGTTTTCTTGAGTGGCCATGTCATTTTACATTCTTGGCAGTTCGACTGAGTTTTTATTGTTATTATCAAAACTCTCCCATTCACTTTAACTGTGTGTAGAGGGAACATGAGGCCCAGAGAAATATTGTGGCTTCCTTTGGATCACAAAGCCAGTGGGGAAAAGTGGGAGAGCCTCATGGTATGGCCAACTCTCATTCTTGTACATTTTTTATGAAGCAGATGTAACACTGTTCATCTCATGTGAATGATTCTCAAAACAACTTTCTGAGATGAGAACTATCTGTTTTCTTGCTTGACCCATTTTCTGAATTGAAGAGATAAATGACAAGATAGGTCTAGGGATGCTTTGTATTCTTTCATAATATACCTAACAAGGAAATAGCAGGGTTAAAGGGGGAAATCTAATCTTAGGTTTTTTTTTTTTTTTTTGAGAAAACTGATTTCTACAGTAGTTGCACAAATCAATATTCCCACCAATAGTGGAGAAGTATCTCTTTCCCCCACAGCCCTGCCAGCATTTATTATTGGTTGATTTCTATTTTTTTTTTTTTTTGAGACAGGGTATCACTTTGTAGTTCAGGCTGGCCCTGAGCTCACTGTGTAGCCCAAGTAAACCTCAAAATCTGCAATCCTCCTGCCTCTGCCTCCCAAGTACTGGGATTACAGGCATGAGTCACCACACCCAGCATTGTTGTATGTGGTTACTGGGAGTCAAACTAGAGACCTTGCACTTGCTAGGCAGGTGCTGGAACCTCTGAGCTAAATCTCTGGCCCTGGCTTATTTCTTGATAGTAGCTATTCTTTTTGGGTAAGATGGAATCTCAGTGTTGTTTCACAGGCATCATCCCACAGTGACATGTGCACTCATGTTTATAGCAGCATAGTTTGCAATAGCTAAATCTTGAAGATAGCCAAATGCCCATAAACTGGAGAATGGATAAAGAAGTTGTGTGTTTTTTTTTTAATAAAATGGAGTATTATTCTGCTGTAAAGAATGGTAAGTTTGAGTCATTTATACTCAAATGCACATACCTTGAGGACATACTCTTAAGTGAAGCAAATAGGACACAGATGTGTAAATACTATATCATCTGTAGTGTGAGAAACTGAAACTGTAAATGAGGTCCAGAATATATGACAGGTATTGTGAAATAGGAAGAAAATGTTCAAAGGTAAACTAGAAAGAAGGGAAGGAAAAAGTAAAGAAGAGAAAGAAAAAATTCAAGGTCAAAACAAAAAAAATGGAAATGAGCCTTATGTATATGGGGGGTGGCAGTTGTAGGGAGGACAGGGGAATGGGACAAAATGAGAATCAAAATGTGTCATGTACAGGTACAAACTCTCAGTGTTGAATGTGATTGTGATGTGTATCTAAAATATATCAGTAAACTCAATAGAGGAAAGAATTAAAGAGCCAGTGTTTTAGAGTCAGCCAGGATTGATAGGGACTCATGTTTACTCTGGGGTCTGCAGGAAGTATTATACAAGCGTCTTGTGGCGGCTATTGTCTTAGGTTCTCACTCATCACTGGGTGGGGGCAGGGCAAAGCAAAGAAAGGAAAGGAAAATTTTAAAGGTGGAAAGGAAAAAAATACTCATATATATGTATATGCTACGGAGAGGAGAAGTGAAGAGGAAAAAATAAGACTAAAGATACATCATATACTGGCACAAATTCTCAACTGTGAATGTGGTCATAATGTATACTTAAAATGTACCAATCAACTCGATTTAAAAGAAAAGAAGTTCCAAGATAGGTCCAAGGAGAGAAAGGGCCCAAGGTCCCACCTCCTGCAGCTGGTGGGTGGAGAAGGGTTCCAGGCCAGTGCCCCGCTCTCAGGGCATGTCTCCTTTCCTTTGCTGAACGTTAGAGCCCGAGGGTCATTTCTAAGGAAACATTTCCACCCGTGTGGCCATGCTGACTTGCGGGGAAATTTCCATGCTTTCATACTGTGAACTGCACATTTATTAGTAACCACTCCTCAATTGCTTCAGTTTTCACATTATTAGAAAGCTTGCCTCACTTGTCATTTTTTTGCTCTCTGCTTGGAATGGATTTCTTTTTCTTTTTCTTTTTCTTTTTTTGCTGGGGACTGGGGCTGAGGAATGAAAAAAGGGACTTGGGTCCATTGCCCGCTGCATGCCAGACAGCTCTGTGCCCCGGGCCTCTTCCTTGGGAACACAGACCTGGCTGGAGAGGGCGGGAGACGCGCTCAGCTTCTGGGTCCTTGGAGTGTCCTGTATCCAGTGTCATTGCTGAAGGTGTAAGAGAGGACTTTTAAATCGAGGTTGCTGTGTCAGAAGGGAAAAACTGAAGGGCCGTTTTCAGAATTTGGCTTTTATGAGAGGCCTTGGGTTTCCAACTGGATCCCTTGCTCAGCTGTGCAGAAAAGTAGAAAATCAGAAGAAAGCAGGAGAAGAAAAGAAGGGGGAAAAAAGAAAAAAAAATGACAGAAGGAGAAAGGGAAAAAAGAAAAATGAAGTTAAAAGTTGAAAAAGAGAAAGAGAATGTTGAAAAAAGTGAAAGAAGAAAAAAATACCAGACTTGAAACTAAATAGTTTATTTTGTTACCCTGGTGATTGTTATAGATTATCCTAGACTAGCTGGAAGGGGACAGGGTAATTGGACCGAACTAATTAGATCTTCATTTGACTTTGTGTTTGTTTACTTGACTACTTAGTTTATACATTGGCAGGGAGCTTTATCAGACACACTTGGCTAACTGGTTTATCTAAACCAAGATTGAGCGTGAATGAAATTGACGTTGGAGTTGCTGCTTCAGACCACACAGAAGAGGGGAGAAGTCTTGAGCACACACTGACGTCAAGGTGCAGAGCAGACCTGGGAGTGCGCTTCACGGGTCCCTGGGAGGCCCTGGGACGGCAGAGCTGATCAGCCTGCCTGGGATGGACGAAGGCAGGTGAGACCTCGGAGCCGCAGCAGTAGCTGTTCACCTGAGAATGTGGAATCTGCAGTCAGACGGATCTAAACTGGATCCCGGCTCTCCATCTTCGGCCTCCTCGTGGGGGTATCTGCAGGTTGGCCTCTCCAACCTCCCTCCCTGGGCCTGTAGCTTCAGTTCAGGCCTCACCTTCTCGAGGGCTCTTGTGCTCTGACCCCTGGGCTTTGTGCTGCTCAGGGCTGCTCGGGTATCAATCTCCAGGTCTCCCTTGAGGGCTGTGTTGTACTCTTCTCTACCTAGCAGGCAGTTTTGGTTTTGTCCCTGTGGAAATGTGAACTGTGAATTCCTGAGCTTGAGTTTGTCTCTGGGGCTCCGTATCCTAGACCGTTTTGGGACTCTAGGAAAGTGACTTAACTTCTTGTAGCCTCAGTTTGCTCATCTGTGATGTAGGGGTACTTAGAGTTCCTAACAGTGCCTGGGGGTTAGTTGATTAAATAGCACAATAGCGCTCTAAGTGCTGTTCTTGGTGCTCGATAAATATTAGTTCTCATACATATTTTTTTGGTCTCCCATCAACCTCCCCATATACATAAGCCTTGTTTCCATTTTTTCTTTCTTTTCTGAGACAGGGACTTACTTTGTAGTTCAGGCTGGCCCTGAGCACACTATGTAGCCCAGGCAAGCCTCGAACTCAGCAATCCTCCTGTCTCTGCCTCCCAAGTGCTGGGATTACAGGTGTGAGCCACTATGCCCAGCCCATTTTTTTCATTTTTACCATCAAATTTTTTCTTCCCCTTCTTTGCTCCCCCCAACTTTCCCCTTTCCTTTGAGTTTTCTTCCTGTTTCACAATACCCAATTTTTTGGACCTCATTTATACCTTCAGTTTCTCACACTAGAGAAACCATATGATGTTTACACACCTGTACCCTTTTTATTTGTCTTATGAGTATCCTGGAGGTGGATCCATTTAGTCATAAGTGTCTCTAATTTATCATTCTTTATGGCTGAGTAATACTCTATTTTCTTTAAGAAAAATCATATCTTCTTTACCCATTCTTCCGTCGATGGCCATTTGGGCTGTTTCCAAGATTTAGATATAAACTGGGATACTATAATCATGGGTGTACATATGTCATTGTGTATGATGCTTTTAATTCTTTTATGTATATACCTACCATGGGGAAATAGCAGGGTCAAATAGGACCTCTAATCCTAGTTTTATGAGGATTTCCATGCCAGTTACCACAGTGGTTCACTAGTCTACATGTCTGAACTTATCTATTAATAAAACATGTTCTTTACTACTAAGGAGTCTGATTTAGTGAAGGAAGTGTGTGTAGGTAGCTCCAATGAAACAGTGTGATAATAAATTAGAAATTTAGTTTAAAAATGTCTAATCACAATAGAAAAGAAAGATGTATTTAAAATCAGAACAGGAGAGATAACCTTCTCCTCTGGCCAGTGCAGGATCTGCACAAACTCAGAAGGAAACACTGGCTCAGCTCAAATTGGTATCATCTATGCTTTTGATATGTGTCACAGTGGCTAATGGTGGAGAAGTACTCGAAAAGTTTCAGAGAGAGAAAACTGAACCAAAATGGAATAAAGAATGTTTAACCCAGTGAAGGCCAGCGTGAACACCTAGATTGGGCCTGAGGCTTGGCGTGCAGTGATGCACCAATAAAGAGGAGCAGATGTGGAGTAAACAGACTGGGCAAGTAGGGGGCAGCATGGTAGCGAGATAGGTGCCGGTGGGAAGGTTTGCCAGCATCACTGTTCGCCGCTGCTCAGCCCTGCACCTCTCTGACACCTGATCTGTGCCAGAAGCCTGCTGAAACAGTCTGACTGGTGGGCTGCGGTGGGGTTGCCCAGTGGATCCTGGCAAGAAGGCTCCAGACACCATCAATTAGCACTCTGACCCACAGCTTTTTTTGTGACCAGGGTGTGACCATAAGGCCTTGTAATCTCTACAGCCTTGTGGACCCAACTGGACATGCCTGCTACATGAGATAGAGCCTCTAGAGACACCACCTAGTTCTCTGTGGGCTGTGAATAAGTGCAGCAGGGTACTAGCACTAGACAGAGGCCCTCAGTGAGTTCCGCTGCCCAGTCCACCATGTCGAAAAAACACTCACTGGAAGAGTGAAGGAATCCTGTTGGCTACAGCCAGTGAACTGAGATTACTTAAGGGCCATTACAGATTGAAGGAGGACAGCCCAGGAACTAGCCATCTCCTAAGCGTTCCAAATATTAGGGAGGAAAGAGATTTGCAATAAACGTTGCTCACACAGCAGGCAAAAAATTTCATCAATATAAGGAATGACAAAGGAATCGAAATGAGAAAAAAATTCAAAATCTGAGCAGGAGAACAAGTCAAGAAATTGGAAATAGGTGTATTTGTGTACGTCTGTGAAAGCAGAAGGGAAAGTGGCAGAATGTGTCTGTAGTACAAAGGCACACCCTACAGGAGTTGAATATAAGACCTCTCCAATTCGTGTACATTTCCTGGCCACCAACGCAGAATATGAGGCTAATTTTACACTTAAAAAAGTTTGATACTTGCTGAAGATATTACCCAGGGTGTATTTTTCCCCAAACCAATGATGTTGGGTTCACATGTGGGAAGGCCAGTTCTTTATTTGGGTATCTACCCCACAGAGTGCACAACATAGAACTTTACTGGTCTCTGCCTTCTAAAAACACCAGTTCTGGCTGGGCGTGGTGGCTCCTCCTCACTCAGGAGGCAGAGGCAGGAGGATTGCTGAGTTCGAGGCTTGCCTGGGCTCCATAGTGAGCTCAGGGCCAGCCTGAACTACAAAGCGAGACCCTGTCTCAAAAAAACAAAAATAAAAACACCAGTTCTCTTCTCTGGGTATTGCAACAAAAACTCCCTCCGAACTTCTACACTTGCTCTTTAGGGGGCGGTGCTGCTCCTAGCTGAGAGCCACTGAATCCCAGGAAATGAGAGTACCTGGCTTTCCAGGAGCACACAGGTCAGTGGTGTCAAAGGCAGCATTCAACTCAGATTTCTTGATTCTGATTTGACTTCCATTGTGGTTCCATTTTTCCAGTGTTTTTATTGTTTTATTCTTAGTATACTGTTGGTTTTACTACATCAGTTGTATGTGGAAGAAAACTCCCCCTGTGTATTGGAAGATTCTGGTTTGATTTTCCAGTCTGTAAGCCATTATCTTGTATGGGCAGACATGGGGAAAGTTTTCCTAATTATCTCATGGGCAGAAACAGAAGGCCGTGGCGCCTTGGAAGCTTGGGGGTTCTGAGAAGTCAGGGTGCTGATTTTTGCTCCATACCTTGACTCTCCAGACCATTTGATTCAGTGATTCTGAGTGGTTGGAGAGGAGCCTGAGCTCTTCCTTCTTTGGCTGGACTCATCTGGGGATTCAGATGGGAGGAAAAGCAGGAGCGGACTCTCCATCTGCAGATTGTTATCAGCGTCCATGTTGAGAAACTCTTTGCAGACCTCTGAGGGCTAAGGAGGAGCAGATGTTATTTGGTTCTTCTCTGTCAGGGGAAGAGTCACCAGGACCTTGGTGGGAAGAGCCGCGTTCACAGCTGGAATAGGACACGGGCTTTTCTGCCATTCTAGATGAAGTTCATGTGTACTTGATTGAACTCAACCCTCTTCTTGGTGCCTTATTCTGAGAGCACTGAGCATGCGTGGTCAGTGGGGCAATTTCCACAGATACTGCTAGGGAGCATACAGTGGTGGAAACACTAGTGCTTCCTAAAAACCTGCTTCCCTTCCTTTGGGGAATGGAGCGAGCTCTCGCCCCAGCCCTTCCCACATATGGTGGACCTAATGGAGGGTGGTAGAGGTGGTGTATTTCCTTTGCATGATACTCCACTTTTCTTCTCCGGGCCAGTCCTCCTGAGGACACACTGTGAAGGTGCTCCTGAGACAGGAGACTAGGTGTGGAAACTGGCTCGGGAAGTAGGTATGATCCATTAATTACAAAGTTCCAGAACACATGCGTAGAACAGTTCCTGAAGCTTTACTCATGAACTTCTCCTGAAAATCTGAGCAAGTTCGCCTAGCCTAGACCTGAATTGGCCTGGGGAGTGGGAGATACAAAAGCCAGGGAGTGCTTTGCTCCTGCATTCTTTCTTCTATAGTGGTCTGTGCTTGTGCTGGAAAGCAATCTTTTTTCATACTTTGACCAGGCCCAAATATGCTCTGAAGAGCATGTTTCTTTTCTTTTCATGTCTTAATAAATGTAAAACCCTCCTACCTTTTACACTTGTCTTGACCAAACCTTTGTCCATGACAGAAAGAACTTGGTAACAGCTCTAGAAGAAGACCCCAGCACCCCAAAACTAAGTAACACTAGTACCACAAGATGAAAAACTGGGGCCCTGAATCATGTTGAAACAAATTGTTCATGAACACTGGTGGGACTGAAGTGGTCAGGAAGTAACTCACATCTCATGACTGAACAATAAGGCTGTGTTTGTTATAGACATTGGTTTTGGCTTAACCTGACTAAAGCTTGTTATTACAGTCTTACAGGCTGAAAAAAATGTGGGAGCAAACACTTCTTTTTTCCTAGCCAGTCTTCCATTCCTATCTGTTCTTAGGAGTCATTCTCAAAGGAACACTCAGAATTTACTGACAACTTTCCTTTTATGTTTCTTTAGCAAATATAACCCACCCTTTTCCCCCAAAACAATAACAATTCAAGAGGCAAGCTGAACAATGGTTGAATGCTGTTTCTAGGACTTACTTTGTGACATTCGCACCACATAGATGGGAAAGTCACCTTACTGATGAGGACCTGGGCTAAGGGGGAAAGTACGGCAAAGAGAACCTGTGTTATTGGGTTGTTGCGACATGTAAATGAGATTATGGATACGAAGCACTTAGTGGGGGCTCTGGCACTTAGAAAGTGCTCAACTGACTTGAGCCTCAACATTTCTCATCCTCCTTGGAGAGCTGAAGACTTTGTTCCCTTTAAAAAAAATCACCAAGAACAGGGAATGGGTAAGTAAAGGGCTGGGGAAAGATGTGCAAGCCATTTCTTTCACCATAATTGCAGCCAAGATAAAAATCTCATTTGTCGAAGGAGTCTCAGATTGGCAGCAGCCTGTTTTTCAGGCTTCGTTCCATGGACAGGGAGCTGCTCTTACCCACTGCGAGTTTATTTCTCCTTAAGTATCTGAGCTGGGCTTGGTGACCTCCAGCAGCCCCCTGGCTCTGCCAGTACGGAATTCCAAGCTAACATGAGAAGATGGAAAGACTGTGGAGAGAAAACCATCAAGGATGGGGAATGGGCTGGAACGGAGGCTTAGCTGTATCATAGAACGTGTCCCAGAGGACTCAGGCCAAGCTTCGAGGTCACGAAGATTTACAGTCCCAAGTCCATAAATAACCTCTGCGTGGTGGAGCCCTGTAAATGCCAGTGACATTGCATTCCTCCATGGCAGAGAAGGGCCATTCCTCTTAGAAACCCTGACGCTATTTTACACTTTAATAGGACTGGATTCAAATGTCTCTCTCTCCCCCTTTTGCCATTTCCTTTCCATTTCCTTCCCCCTTCCTTTTCCTTGTGTCTGTTCTCTCCTTTTCCTTTTTCCTCTTCTGTTTTTCTGTTTCTTGGCACCATTCTGGCTCCCTCCTTTTTATTCTTTTCTCTTTTTACTGACCTGATTTGCTACTGATAGTACTGCTCCGTTTTTCAAGAATTTTGCAACTTTCCCATTTAAAACTGCATGTGCTTTATTATCTAGGTTCTAAACTAATTCGTGTGTACTTTTTCCATTTTAATTTTGCCTTAGCCCATACTGATGGGAGAGAAAGTGTTAAATTTTTCTTAAACAATCTTGGTGACCTAATAACACTGATAACAGACTGAGTGGTTTATAAATTCAAGAGAAAGTGTCAGGCTTCATACATTTAACTACTGTTGATACAGTTGAGGATACTGAACAAAGAAGTTATCATAGTGAGTGATTTGGCAAAATTTGGGGAAAAAACAAACTGAAGACAACTACCCTTTTCCCATTTCTGTTTATAGTCTTTAGCGTAATTACAAATCTCAAGGTTTCAGGGACAAAATCATTGACTCTGACATTCTAATCAACCTTGAAATTAACTCCAATCTGAAACTTCAGCCACTGAGCAGATATTGTTTGATGTTCAATCAGGTGCTCTTTTTCTTGGCGTAGAAAATTAAGGGCACCGTTTGGAATCATATGGAGTGCGTTACCATAGCGTTTATTCCCAAGGTGGCCTTAATTACAACTCAGGGACATACAAAGACTTCATCTATATCAGGCTTACTTCCTTCCCTTCTCTTCATTATATACAGGGGTTGAATGTTTTGACTAGAAACAAAAATACCCCAAATTCTTAGCACAGTGCCCAGGAGAGCCTTTGTACCCAAAATGATCAAGTGATTTCATGTTCTCAGCCACCCTGAAATAGAGGTATCACTGCCACCCATTAGAAATGAAATTACAGTAGTTTGGGACTTCAGAGTGGTGTGCTGGAGATTTATTTCCTGGTCTCTGATCCCAAAACTTTTCCCATTCCTGTGCCCAGAGATTCTTTCTCTTCCCAGTTGCTTTGGCTGTTCACCATTGACATCAATGTATTTCTTTTCTGGTGAAATACAGATGGCATAAGTTTTGGATAAAGGAACAACACAATCCTGTAAGTTTCCATTTTGCATTGGGAAATTGTTCAGTGGCTTTATTAATTCCCAGTAAACCATCATCTTCACTGCTGCAAGGTCACAAGTTGAAGTTTTTCCTCACTTCCTGGTGAATCTCCCACTCTATGACTGTGGGCTCCTAGAGGGAGGAGCTTCATTTGCTGTTCTCTGTCCAGTGGTGAGCCCAAGGCCTAGCACTCCAGGAACATTCCCATTCTGAGTACTTCTGCTTTGTGTTTTACTGACTGTATTTAACCGGTGCTCTCTAAGTGTGATCCTTGGACATCAGTAAGACCTCAGACCACTTCAGGTAGCTGGAGACAGAAGATTAAAACTGGCAACAAACAGCTACAGATCAAAGACACTGAGAGCCGAGGGACCAGGGGTTATCTGGACATGGCCTCGAGATCTTCCTCACTGTGGTGGGAAGTGTACAAAGTTTTACAAGTCTTTTGATAAGTTAACCCCTATGTATTTGATATTCCTCAAATCTATTATAGATAGTATTTTATATTTTAATTGCTTAAAGTTCATTTTAATTCATTGTATTTGCCTCATGGACTTACGACTTATCCCACAGATTCTTTTGGAGTTAAAATCCATTATGTCATCTGTGTATACCACCCAACTAGTTATTTCTTTGGCATTCTGATGTTGTTTTTCTTTTGACTTTCTATATATTGTCTAGGGACTGTCATTGTTATCCTGAATAGAAGAAGTGATAGGAGGACCAGCAAAGTTTCCTCCACAGGACATCTGGGCCATCTGATTTCTACATTTCAACCTTTCAGCTGAGAAGTCTAGCAGGGTAGTATGTAATGTTATTGATAGCAAACAGAATTCTAATACACTGTTACAAATTTGGCATCAACCTGTGAAAGTGTGCAATAGATTACTGTCACCTGAGAACTTCTGGTTGAGGATATTTACCAGTAAGTGTACTTGCAACCTGTTTATCATGCAGCATACTTTTCAGAGCTTTGGGATGAGGCTGTGAGGTGATTTAATTTTAATAATGTTACATTAAGGGTTTGACCCTCTTGCCTTGCCAATCTGTCTTCCTTTCCCCACAGCTTTCACAAATAGTGATAATAGTGGGAGTAAGGAATGATCACATTAGTGGAATATTCTGTTCCCTAATGTACAAGCTCTTCACTACCTGTTCACTTGAACTCATGGGGCGACTTGCAAGTTCTCTTCCATATCACTTCCTACATTTGTTTCATCTTTGTCAACAATTCTCTGAAGAGCTTTCTTGGGCTAAGATGAGCAGAAAGCACTGGGCCAGAGACCTGCCTAACAGAGGCAGAGCCGACATCAGATCATGAAATTCTTTGAAAATCCTCAAACTCAGCTTCATCTTAGGAAGCATGGACTGAACTTGTATGCCACCCAGAGCAGCCAGCGCATGCCCTTCCTGCCTCCCACGCACACGCCTGAGCTCATCCTCCTTCCGGGCCCAGTGTGGAGAGTGTGTTAATTAACAATGAAAACCCTCCAGCTCCCCCAGCCTGAGCAGGCTTCCCGGGAGTACTGGACAGAAATGATTCTGCATGCGGTCACATGTCCCTGTGACTCCTGCAGGAACAAGGTGCTTGGTCTCAGGTCGGCTTCCCATCACCGGGGTGTGCCTGCTTCAGTGTCACTTAGAGGACGGCATCACCTGGCTGGAGCAGCAGCACGTGACCCGCCCGGGTCTGGAGCCTGTCAGAGACACAGGCGTTGCATGTGTCAGGCAGAGAAGGGCAGGGCTTCAGGGCTGGAGTGATTTGCATGCAGCCTTTTGGCTCGCGATGGTGTTTATGGAAAAGGGCAAATGTTTGCAGAGAATTGAGGAACCTTTCCTCCCCCACTTTTCCCCCTACAGGTCATTGTAATATTTATCTCTGTTTAAGACTTTAAAAATATATTATAGATCAGTTTGTTTTTTTAGTTCAAGTATCAACTAAATCATCCAAATCTTGCACAAAGACCTCCTGGCTAACTTTGCAAGCATTCGGCAACAGGCCACTTTTGCAGGTGGAGGAGGGACCAGACTTTTGGGACAATCTGGAGCAGTGGGAACTCAGGAGTAATACACTTGGACAGGGATTCAGTTCTCTCATTTATAGTAGGGTTACTTCTTTAGCAAGGAACTTGGGAGTTAGGAGTAATCCCTCTTCTCCAGACTCTGAACCTTTAACCCCATCTAACTGGCAACTGCGACATTAACTGTTTACAGTTGCACCCTTGACCAGCTCCAACTTTACCTGTCTTTGACCTTTCTTGACCCAGGAAGGCTGACTTCAGCAGATCACACGACCTAGGTGCTCTGTTCCTTCTGATCCACTTGACTTTGGGCACTAAAGACTCTGGGGGGAGATGACAGAGAAGGGCAGAGAGGGAGGGTGGGAGTCCTTTCCTGCCCTCAGTGGGCCACGTGGGGTTCTGCAGAGGCTGCGTTCCCATCTCCATTATGGCTGCTATTGCATTAGTATCTCAGCTGCCTCTTTCACTGGACTCTGGTAACACATCTCTTCCCAGGTCCCCTCGGGTCTGGGGATGGCAGTGCTTCCCTTCTCTTCTTTGGCACTAGGTGTGTCACAAAGGCCTTTATGAAGCTTTTGAGCTTAGGGCTTCTGATTGCACCTGCTGCCCCTGCCAGACCTAGTACCAACCTGGTAATTTTATTCCTCCAGGATCTTTCTCCTCTTTCCCCTCTCTTCATTGTTTCATTGGATTTGTATGACATCCCCTCCTCCTCTATCTTCAGTTTGACCTGCTGTCCTTCTACTATAGTTGGAGGCATTTCTAAATTGCCCATTTGATGATACTTCCACCTTCTAAATGTTTGGTGACACTTCTGCCTGCTGAGAAGCTCTCCGGAGCCTAACCTCAGCTTCTCCTCCACCTCTGCCTCTTTTTCTGCCTCCTGGGTCTGTGCAGCAGCTCTGCAGAAGCACCGACCTAATCCCACATCTATGCAGAATGCTTCTGATCCTCCAAAATACCTTTATGTGTGTGGGATATTGAGCAAGGGGCTGTGAGTTCTTTTAATGGATAATCACATCTCTTTCACAAGTCTCTCAGTTATATATGATTACTGTTACCATTTTGCAGATGGGGAGCCTGAAGGAGAGATCCATGAAAGTACCTGCTCCTGTCACTCAGCTGAGAAGTGGGGGAGCCAGAGTGCCTGACTGGGAGCACTGACTCTTCTTTCAGAGCTCAGCTCACCTTTTCTTAGCCTAGAGGTGTTTCCCGAGCTCCCAGCTGGGGGTCTCCTTCTCCCCCTGAGTTCCTACAACATTTCATTCCCTGACTCTGCCCAACATAGTGCAGCTGTTTGCATGCCCGTGTGGCACACTCCATGACCCTGAGGGGGCTCCAAGAGGAGACTTCTGTCTCTTTTCCTCACTGTAAGCACTCAGTTACTGAGGAAGAGAAGGGGGAATAAATGCCTTTGGAAGCACAGCCTCTTAGCTCTAGCCTGTGTGTGTATATTAGAAAAGAAAGGCTAATTAATCATTCCTACAGACTCTGTTCAAAGGTGTTGAAACTTACTGAGAACCTATCAGGATCTGGATATTGTTTAGGTGCAGAGTGGTGAGCAGACAGCTGTCTGCTCCTTTAGAGCTCACTGTGAGTTCCAATGCTCCCCTCAGTGGACAAAGGATGGAGGAATAAAGGGTAAAGGAATGGAGGGCATGCAGGCCACTACCTGACGTGACATTCTCTAAGTGATATAAAGAACAGTAGAGGAGCTAAATGGGTAGAAAACAAGGGAGGGTCTGGAAAGTGAGATCAGGCACCAGAAATGGTAAGCACCAGGTCCTGAGCAGGACTGAGTGTGGCATTCTCATGGTTTGAAAGTGTAGATCTAAAATGTCCCCCAGAAGTCTCATGTTTGCAGGTGGGACCTTGGCAGACGGAGCAGGTCAGAGGGGTGTGACTAGGAAGGGTTGTCTTGTTCCTCCCGTTTCCTGGGCTGAGGTAAAAGGCTTTTCCTCTGCTGTTCTGTTTCTGCCTTGGAGCTGTCGACCCTGCACTGAACCCACAGAAACTGTGAGCTAAAGTATACCCCTCCTTAAAGTTGCAGGTGCCAGGTATTTCCTTCCAGTGATGAGAAGGTGGCTAAGATGCCTGCGATGTGAGCAGGTCATGAATTGTGAGAAGAATGGATCAGAGGGATTAGGTGCTGAAGGGTCTTGTGATACACAGAGGAGACCTAAGTCTGGTCCACCCAGCACAAAGAGGAGACATTAACATTTTTGATGAAAACAGAGATATCATGCGATTTACACAACAAAAGGTAACTTTCTGACTGCTTCCTGAAGAGCACACTATTTCAACTCTCAGTCTCTTGACCTTCCCAAAATGCATGAAGTCCATTTTTCAAAAAAAAAATTAATTTATCGGTACATCCTACATACACATCACAATTACACCCCACATTGAGAATTTGTACTAGTATACAACATGACTTAATTCTCATTTTTCCCCTTCCCTTCCCCACCTTACAACCCCCCACCCCCTATATACACAAGCTTTGTTTCCTTTTTTTTTCTCTTTTCTTTTTTGAGACAGAGTCTTGCTTTGTAGTTCAGGCTGGCTCTGAGCTCACTATGTTGCCCAGGCAAGCCTGAAACTCAGCAATCCTCCTGTCTCTGCTTCCCGAGTGCTGGCATTACAGGCATGAGCCTGGCCTCTTGTTTTTAACCATCAATTTTTTTAAAAAATGAAAGGTTCACATTTTTAACCTATTAGTTAACAGTAGTGAAAATGATTAAACTATTAGACACTAATTTCACCAGTGTGTCTTTTATATTAATCAAATGTAATGATTTCTTAATGATTAAACATGTGCTGAGTCAGATTATTTATATATCTAACATATAAGGCTGCGATAAGAATTAAATAGTACAATGATATTTTTTCCACCTAGGAAGGGAGATAAGGAAACCTGGGGAGATTGGCTCATCTTCCTATCATGCAAGTGGCAAGTAGCACTAAGATTCAGACTCTGTCTGTCCCATTTGCCTGAGTTTTATTCACTCTACTGCACCAGTTCCCATGGTAACATATCCACTATTATCTTATATCATATGGTACGTTGTCTCAGAGGGCTTGCCAATAGTTACAAGAAAAAAGACTTCATTTCCTTAATCTTCTTGACAGTCCTGTGAGAGGAACATAGATACATTGTCTCCACAAGCATCTGAATATTAAAAATTTGGATAATGAGGTATAGAGACGAGAAATGACTTGAGTGGCTTTCAAGGTAGGATTGGAACCCAGATCTGTCTGCGTCCAGGGCCCAGCAACACCCACACCAGCACTACTTAGGACACTGTTCAGCAATGACAGGAATGTGTGATACCTGCGTTGTGCAATACAGTGGTCACCAGCCACCCATGGCTCTTAAACACTTAACATGTGGCTAGGAGCTGAATCTTTCATCTTATACAGTTTCACTTAATTTAAATGTGGATAGTCTTTGGTGAACATTGACTGCCACTGAGGAGTGCTTAACGTATACTATGAAAATTTCACTAGGATGAGCACTCAACTGTATACGCCTCCATCTCTTTCTTTGCTTTCTACTCTCTCTTCTTCTTCTTACTCTCACTGTTTAACGAAATCCAATCTCATCTAAAGCACTGAATGGATGGGTTGGTAGGGCAAAGATGATCAGAAGCAGGTCTGGATTCTGTTCAGGATATGGAGGTTAAAGATAAGCATAAATAACTAAGATACAGAGCTGAAGGCTTAATTTCCTAAGAGCCTTAAGAGAGCAATGGGTAAGGAGGAAGGGGACCCTGTTTCCTTACAGAACTACTGAGGGTGCTTCATGTGGGTGTATGTTACAATGACATGCTTTGTAAGTTATTAAGAACTCTAGCCATGAACTGTCAAAGATAGCATTATCTTAAACATTGGCCTGCATCTCTTGATCATTTCACTTGATCTTCACAAGCTCAATTTGAGAAATGCAGGAGCCCATTCCCTTTGTGAGACATTAGAGGTGCATTCACAGATGGCTCTCACCTGCCTAAGGACAAACATAAGGACAGATTCTGGTGTGCAGCCCCGGGTTTCTTGGCTCCAGGATCTTTCCATTGCCCTCACTGTCTGTGGAAGATTTTTTGTGAGCCGTTATCCATCTTTCTTTCTGTCACTGGCAGGGATCATAAGAAACTCTTATGCTCAAGATAATTTGCTGACTCTGAGGTAGGCTGAAGCTACACTCCTGACCCCAGGCAGGCCTTTGAGCACATGAAGACCTTTGTTATAGCAGAAGATGTGGTAGAGAATGAGGTCAGTGGTGAGGCTGGTTTAATGTGAGATGGACCCAGATTCCAAAGCTCTACAGGTTGTTCAAATGGCTAGGATCCCAAGGTCTTCCCTCAGTTGTCCTGGAATTTACTCTTAATGGATCTCAGGCCATGAGAAACATAAAAAGTTGGTGTTTTGTAAGACCTGTCATTCTTCTTTTCTTTCACCCTTCTTACACAGATGGAAAAATTAAAGATGGTCAGCTCTTACTTCTGTTGGATTAATTCTGTATTTTGACTCTCTTCCCAAAGCGTATCTCAGTTAAAACAACTTGGGCTTTCTTCAGGGTTAGCTTTGAAATGTAATACAGAAAAACAGAAGGTGCCCATGATTGCATAACTGCATTGACCCGTATCTGCTGGCGATGGTTAGTCAGTGTCTGTCCATGAACTGGAGAGTGTCCAGGGTGGGGAGAACCCAGGAGTTCACCCATCAAACTCTTACAGATCGGAAGACCAGAGCCCAACCAGCATAATGTCTTACTCAAGTCACATTGCGATCTGGTATTTAAATCAAGTGGTTTGTGTCCATTCATGGTGGACACATCCTATCAGCACAAAGGTTCTGCCTTGGTGGTGCCAATGGGCAGCATGATGGGTCATATATTCTGAAAACCATTGTTGCTGCCTCATTATGAGCTCAGCATCTATCTGGAATTCTAATGCAAACACACTCTGTCTTCCCTTTCAAGGCCCCCTTTTAATTTTCCTTCTTCCAGGAAGATGTCCCTGACTTTTCTAGTACACACCAATCCCTTGATTCACTTACCTGTGTACATTTTAAAGCCAAATATTCTTTTACTAATTGTTAAAACTAATCTTTCTGCTACAGTGTCCTTATAGCTCAGTATTTCTTTTCTATATCAAGAAGGTAAATGATGATATATATGTTGGTACTTTTTGCCATTAACCTTTCTTGGAATAGTGAAACCTTTGAATTGCAGATTCAAGAATGCCATTCTTTTAGTCCTTTTTAAAAATTTATCTTTATTGATACATTGTATATACACATCATGATCACACTCAATATTGGGAATTTGTACCAGTATATGACAGAATTTAATTCCATTCTCCTACACACCCCACCACCCCCATCTCCTAAATGCATAAGCTTTGTTTCCCTTTTTTAATTACCATCACATTTTTTCTTTATTCCTCATTACTTATCCCTCCACCACATTTCCCTTTGAATATTTTCTATTTCCCAATATCCATCATACAATCTAGAACTCATTAACATTTTCATTTTCTCATATCAGAGATCAGATATGATATTTACATATCTGTGACCTATTTATTTCACTTCTGAGTATGTCCTGAAGATACGTCCAAGTACAAATGACTCAAATTTATCATTATTTAAGGCAGAATAATATTCCATTTTATAGAAAAACCACATCTTCTTAGTCTTTTTAAAGTATATGATTATAGTAAGTAATGATTACATTCATTAAGGGGAGCTGGTATACATACATAATGCATGTTCTTTCTGCATCAGTTTCCTTCTCCTCCATCCTCTCTCCCTCTATCTCTTGATCCACTTCCCATTTGTAAAAGATATCTCTTATCCATTGCACAGCACAGTTGACCATCTACTGGATGTACAACTTCAAAGAGAGGGAATTGGCAGGTATTTAACACATACTTATTAGCCAGACTGTCCATGATTATCTGATTTAAGCCTCTTAGCGATCCATGCAGAGGATGTCATTATCCCTTGTTTGGAGGACAGAGCGCTACATCTCAGAGGAGAAGTAACAGAGGTCTCATGACTTTGGTCGGGAAGAACTTATCACACAGCTGCAGTCCTAGATGTTGCTCTAGGTGTGGTGAAGCCCTTTCTCTCACAGTTTATATGCTAGTGGGAGAGCAGAAAATAAATAAGGAGACACTTTACTTGAAGCTCTAAATGGTACTGCTTACTGTTCTTGCAAACAGCTCCCAGTTTCCCTAGTTGAGTTTTTGCTTTCTACTCCAGCAGGAAATCTCTTCTTAGTTCAAATGCATCCATTCTCAGGGCCAAGGAATCCTCCTCTGGGCCCTCAAACTAGATCACAGAAAAGGGCAGACATTGAACCCTTACTGTAAATTAGTGTTCTCCAAGCTTGTTCCATGCCTACTCTCTCATGCTCACAAGAGCCCAGTGAAATTGGTGCCTCTACCCAATGGTACAGACAAGGAGACCAAGGACAAACTTGGCCTCTATTGTCCTTTCACTGGTGTGTTTAATAAGTGCTGGATCTATGATTTAACATGGAGCAGGCTGTCTCTAGAACCCATGTGCTTAAGTATTGCTTTATCCTCAGTCAGAAAGCGTACTATCCAACTGTGAGCCATGTCCAAGAAGCTGGAAGAGGCAATGTTAAATGTATGTGTGGGTTTGGGAATCACAAGAATGCTGGATTGTAAATCCAGACCTAACCTCAAATTCAAGAAAGTATGCCCTCTCCCTGGACACTTAAGATATGTGGGGAGTTTCAGATATTCACCACACTGAATCACCTATGTGGAAACGCCCTCTGGTATATCCCTGAGATTTATTATAGATATTTAACAAATAGCTACTGAATCTGGATCCAGAGGGAGGAAACACTAGTCCTTTCCTTTCTGGCAACACTGTAGGGTGTTAATGAGTTAAGCTCTGCTGCAAATCTCTGCAACACACTGCCTCAGGAGAAGAATGCGTACACCGCTTGTTCAACATCCTATATTCTACCTGTAAGGTAGAATTCTTCTACCTATAAGCTTTATGGCTGTATGGTCTGACAGTATACAGGGAAGAACTTCAATCCCTTTTTATTTACTTAAACATGTTCTATGAACTAGTACATGGTCTACTTTGGAGAATGGCTCATGGGCAGCTGAGAAGAATGTGTATTCTGATTTTGTAGGGTGAAATACTCTTTAGGCATCTATTAAGTCCATTTGTTCGAAGGTTTGGTTCAGTTCAAGTATTTCATTATTAATGTTTTATCCAGTTGATCTGTCTAGTTGTGAAGTGGGGTATTGAAGTCCCTTACTACTATTGTATTAGTGCTTATCAGGATTTTCATATCCATTAATATTTGTTTTATATAGTTGGGTGCATTGGAATTTGGTGCCTAAATGTTTATGAATGTCATCTCTTTCTCTTGGATTGCTCCCTGTACAAGGATGTAGTGCCTTTCTTTGTTTCTCTTAATTGGTTTTGGTTTGAAATCTACTTTGTCTGGAAATAGGATGGCCACTCTTGCTTTTTTGCAGTTTCCTGTTGCATGGAGAATGGTATTCCATCTTTTTACTTTCAGTCTGAGGCTTTCTTTCTGAATTAGGTGTGTTTCTTGTATGTAGCATACTGTATGATCTTGTTTCTTAATCCATTCTGCCAGTCTGTGTCTTTTAATTGGTCCATTGAGGCCATTGACATTAATGATTATGACTGATACAGCCTGATTTGTACCTGTCATGGTGTTTTCCTGTTATTGGCTCTTTTATTCTTTGCTTTTCCTCTTTCCACTCAGTTTGAGAGTTGCAGATGAAAACAACACTGAGATATCATTTTACCCCACAAAGAATAGCTGTTATTTTGAAATTAGCCAGCAACAAATGCTGGCAAGGTTGTGAAGAAAAAGGAACCCTTCTCCACTGTTGGTGGGAATGTAAATTATTGGTACAACTGTTATGGAGATCACTGCAGAAGATTCCCCAGAGAACTAGGATTAGAGGTCCCATTTGACCTTGCTATTCCCTTGCTGGGGATATACACAAAATAATTACAAGATTAATATCACCGTGACATATATGCACCCATGTTTATGGCAGCTAGTTCATGATAGCTCAATCTTGGAAACAATCCAAATGCTCATCAACTGGAGACTGGATAAAGAAGATGTAGTTTTTAAATAAAATGGAGTATTACTTTGCTATGAAGAATGACGAGACTGAGTCATTTATACTCAAGTGGACATACCTTAAGAACATACTCATAAGTGAAATAAATAGGTCACAGATGTGTAAGCACTATATCTTTTCTCTGGTATGAGAAACTGAAGTTGTAAATGAGTTCTAGAATGCATGATTGTTATTGTGAAATAGTAAATATTCAGAGGGAAATGGGGTTTAGGGGTAAATAATGAGGGTAAAGAAAAAATTGATGGTAAAAGAAGGAAACAAAGCTTGTGTACATAGGGACTGGGTGTTGTAGGGTGGGTAGGGGAAGGGAAAAATGAGAACTAAGTCACGTCATATACTGGTACAAGTTCTCCATGCTGAGTGTAATTGTGATGTATAAATACAATGTACCAATAAATTAAATTTAAAAAAATTTTATGGCTGGCTTATGTCTTACTAATTTCTATAACACAGTAGCCACCAAACATACAATTTACATCACATGTGATACTTACTTAATGAGTGAAATGATTCCAAATAAAAAAGCTCTCTATATTTGAGTATGCCTTCCTGGCTCCAGAAGACAAGGGAAAAGACAATCAGCCCAATCTGAACCTAGTGCCCATCTCTGGGACCAATCAGTTTCTCCAAGAGTTTGAAGTTGGGACCTGGAGATGGAATCAGTTGGTTGTGGGAGAGTCTTGTGAACATCAGGGCTGTTTTAGTTACCATGGGTGTGAGAAGAAATGAGAGCCATTGAATATACTCATGCATTCTGTTGGGCTGGAATTCAGAAGGCACTTAGTGAGTATAACTGGTTTCTATACCTCTGTATCCAGAGTCTTAGTTAAAATATTTGAAAATGGGGAATTGGAATAATCTGATGCCTCATTCACACTCGGGTCCGACTGCTGGTGCTGGATATCTGCAGGGGGCCTCCTTCTCTGTGTGGTTTCATAGCATGATCCATCACATTTGGTGAGTGGGGCCTGAGACTGTTTACCAGAGAAAGAGAGGAGCCAGGTGGGAGTCATGTGCCTCCTACAACTTAACCCCAGATGTCATGTCATGTCATTTCCACCACATTATTTATCAAGACAGTCACAATTCCAGCCCAGGGTCCATACGAGGCACTATGGGCTCTGCCACTTAATAATGAGTGGCCAGTTTCTGGAAAAACTTGAAGGATTGAAAGTGCTGCTGTGTTTGGAAAATACGATTGGCCGCAAATGCCGAGGCAGCCATGTGTGGCTTCCACCGTGAGTTATATACAAGAAAAAGGTCAACAATGGTTTATGGGGAAAAGGACTGTTGAATGGAGCTGACAAACCAAAAAACAGAACAAAACAAAAGCAGGAAAACAATACTACTAGGCCAGAGAGAGTTTTGCAGTTAGAGCTACTTAAAGTTTGGGTGCAAGGATCAACTTCGGGAAAAGGAGGTGTGCACAACCAGCACTAGGCAGAAGGGAAAGCTGGACTGTGATGGAGTCGGACAGAGCCATGGCCAACCTTGAGGGTGATCTGCGGCCAATCCTGCCCATCACAGTGTCCCTGGGCAGGTTGAAATGCCTGACTTTGCTTAACCACAGAATGGGCATTGCTCCAGCAAGAACACACGTGATCTGGGAGAGGTAAGTCTCTGCAGCCAAGGTCCGGCCTGACTCTGACAGCGGTCACTGGTGTCACTTCCCTCCGTGGGAGGTACTTGTCCCGAGTGGGATCTTCACGGCGCATCTCTGTGTCCACCACAAGGGGGAGGACTTTCTGGGTTTCGCGTGTTCCGGTTTTCTGTCCTGCTAGTGCACTCCATTGAACAACAGCCTTTGTATTTGCACAACACCTTCCTCCGTTGAGTCTCCAGGGTTTCCATGTCTGGTCGCTCAATATGCCAGCCCAAGGTCTGGGTCTCCATTTCTCTACCTGTAAACCAGAGGGTTTGGATGGATTTTCTCATTCTAAAACCTGGTGATTCTTATCGCCTTTTACACAGGCAGCTCTGCAGAAAGTGGAACACAGCTTGCTTGTTGCTGCAGCGGCTTATCAGATACAGACCCAGACAGACACTGTCTGGCCCAACTGTTCCCATGATTTATGCATCCAGTTCAGAAGAAAGCGCCAGGTGATATCTGAGCTGTGGCAGCAGCCAGCTGGCTTCCAACACATTCCAGGTACAAACATAGTTTACAAGGAGCACCAGCTCCAATAATTCTTACTTGCAAGCCATCCTGGAAAATGGTGGAAAACTCGAGTCCTACCTTGCAATCTCCTGTTGCTCACGTTGTAAGGTAGAGCAGGGGACCTGGCAGCAGACTGCAGCAGATCCTTTGGGTGTGGAGGCCGGGCTGTTCCAGCCCTCACCCTCCTCAGGAACACGCAGTATGTGAGTTTCACAAACCTAGATTTGAATTCTACCTATCCCATGTATTAATTGAAGCCTGATCTCTCCAAGTCTACTTTTACATCTTAAAAGTATATATAAAACCAATCTCCTAGGCTTATTTTGAGCACTGAATAAACAGCGCGCCATGTAGTGTCTGGCACTGCGTCAATACTATTCTTGAATGAGTACTATTGATGTCAAAAATGAATGTAAACCTCCAATTATCAAGGCTTTGCTGTGTTTCAGGCATTGTGACAAGTGCCAGGGAAACAAAGATCAAAATGTGCTTCAGACCTCAAGGAATTTCAGGATAAGAGGAAAGACAAACTATTGTTCTAGGCCAAACTCTGTCACGTCCCATGACTCTGGGCAAATCACTCTGCTTTGAGGGTCTAAATTTCCAGTGAAATAGCGAGCATTAGGCCTAATTTGCAGCCTTGGGGGGCTGACGGAGTAGAGGAAGTGTGGCAGGCTGTGGGCCCGTGGCTAACCCAGCGGAGCCTCTCTCCATCTAGAGAATGCCTCTAGCATGCTCAGCAGTCTCTCCATTCGTTCCCTCAGTTACTCCAAACACCTTCACGCATAGACTTTCTTGTGCCCCCTTATCATTGAGTTAGAAGACACTCTCTTTCTGTACGTGATTCCTAGGAGTTCACGGGGAGGGCCAGGAAGTCACCTCTGGGGGGTCTCACTGCAGGGTCTCTGTGTTCTTTACTGTACCACAAGGGAAGGAGCTCTGCTGTCCCTCCTCCCCATGACATGGGGATTCCTTGTGTCCAATGTGTTTATACCCACACTGACCGCGATGGCCGGTAACATTCCTGCTCCTGATGCACAGTGGGCGCCCAGTGAAACTCGCTGAACTGAAGTGATGTGTTTGCAAGATGCCTTGCACCCCTCCATGAATGTTCTAGGTAAACGTTCTCAATCCAGGTTACGTGTTTAAATCTCCTGGGGAGATGTTCAAAAACACAAATGCCTTTCCTGGGGGTTCATTTTGAGTAGTCTGGGGAGGCACCCATACATAA